>CAUYQU010102985.1:0-21593 GCA_963574635.1 Cheracebus regulus | reverse complement strand
TGAATCTAATGATTATGTGTCTTGGGGTTGCTCTTCTTGAGGAATATCTTTGTGGTGTTCTCTGTATTACCTGGAGTTGAGTATTGTCCTGCCTTACTAGGTTAGGAAAGTTTTCCTGGATAATATCCTGAAGAATATTTTCCAGCTTGGATTCATTCTCTTCATAGCATTCAGGTACAGCTATCAAATGTAAATTAGGTCTTTTCACATAGTCCCATATTTCTTGGAGACTTTGCTCATTCCTTTGTACTCTTTTTTCTGTAATCTTGTCTTCTCATTTCATTTCATTAAGTTGGTCTTCGACCTCTGATATCCTTTCTTCTGCTTGATCAATTTGACTATTAAAACTTGTGCATACTTCACAGAATTCTCGTATTGTGTTTTTCAGCTCCATTAATTCACTTATATTCCTCTAAATTGTCTATTCTCATTAGCATTTCATCAAACCTGTTTTCAAAGTTCTTAGTTTCTTTACATTGGGTTAGAACATGTTCTTTTAGCTCCCAGAAGTTTCTTATTATCCATCTTCTGAAGCCTAATTCTGCTAATTGATCGCACTCGTTCTCCATCAGGCCTTGTTCCCTTGTTGATGAGGAAATGTGATCCCATGTAGGAGAGGCATTCTGATTTTGGTTATTCTCAGCCTTTTTACGCTGGTTTCTTCCCATCTTTGTGGATTTATCCACCTGTCATCTTTGTAATTGCCAATTTTCGAATTGGGTTTCTGAGTGGACGTCCAACTTGTTGATTCCCAGTGGCGAAATATGAGCAACCCACTTCACCAGCTGAAACAGCGGTGTTGAAATTCGTGGTGCTTTTCTGCCCAGGAATCTCCGGTCTGGCTTCCCTCTTCAGTCCGTTTTTCAATCAGCTGAATGGGCAACTCTGCCTTCCCGGAGCTCCAAACATCGACCAAAAGGGCATCCAGTCCCGTTTATTCCACACCGAGAACCACCGTGCCAGGGTACCAGCAAAACTGCTGCACAGGCCACAAGAGTCACGCTGGTGACCAGTGGGGCTCCTCCACTGGGAATCTCCTGGTCCGTGGGCAACAAAAATTCATCTGGAAGTGTGGCATCCACTCGTTCTCTGCACTTTCATTGGGAACTACAATCCTGAGCTGCTAGTAATCGGCCATCTTGGATCTCTCCCCCAAGATGTTCTTAACTGTAAAGAATATCTGAGGTAGAATATGTAGAATATAAAAGATAATTTCAAGGCAATGTAGTAAATGTTAAAATGGGTAACTCAGAATGCTAGGGAAAATACATAGAAGTCTGAATGCAAATCTGTGCTTCTGTATCATTTAAAGAAGCATCATCACAGAACTTTAATTTCTATTTGGGTACACAACTTCCTTTCTCTTTGTTGTTCCAAGATGACCCTACTAATGGTACCACTATAATGTCTTAGAGTAACTACAGGGAGATGAATTTCCCCTGCTATGCTATACAAAGTAAAACATAAGTGGCAGTGTGTTGTCTGTTTAGTATCTACAGCCACAGTCTTGGGTTCTTTGAATCTTCTAAGCAATGACTAATTATCTTTTAATAGCCAAAGAAAAACTCTGTTACTATAAGAATGTTCTACATGTATTTGAGCTTGGTTCACACTTAAGCTTTGTTATCTCTCCCTGCCACTAGTACTTTGCTGCCTGGCTTAATGTTGGCTATTTTGTTCATTCAGCCCATGCTGGGTTCAATTAAAGGCAGAGCCTCATTCTTCTCTCTGCCAAGATACATTGTGCTAGTGTATTATATTAATTCATTTCTAATGAATGTGCTTTTACCAAGTACCTACATTGTTTTGTGATAAAAAAGAAGAAACAAAATATTGGTTCCCATTTTCAAATAATTGAAATCTCACTACAAATATAAAATTTCTACCTAAGGAACAATTGTAGAAAAATAAAACATAGTAAATAATCAAGAAGTGAACTGTGTGAAACATTTAATGGACATTATAAGGAAACCTTTTTACTGTATCATAATTAAACTGCTAAAGAGTAAAGAAAAAATAAAAAAAAAATAGAAAAAAAAAACCTTGAAAACAACCACAGGAAAAAAATGCATTAGCTATAGGAGAGCAATGATATGAATGCCACAAATTTCTTATCAGAAACCACGAGTCAGAAGGAAATTGCATGACGTTTATAAACTACTGAAATAAAAAGTATCAACATAGAATTCACTATTCTGTAAAAATATCCTTCAAACATAAAGGTGAATTGAAGATTCTCCCAGTAAAGGAAATCAAACTTGCTCTAAAAAAATTGCTCAAGGAAGTTATTCAAACAGAAGGATAGTGATTCCAGAATAATAATTGAAACTTCAGAAATGAAGGCAGAACAGAAGAAATTGTAACTAGGTATATCTAGTAGATTCTTTTTCTTGAGTTCCTTAAGATATATTTGAAAGTTGAAGAAAGTAAAAGTTAAAACATTTATTCATGGAGTTCTTAATGTACATGATATAATATGTAAGATGACTGTAACATAAAGGGGAAGGGTTAAAAGGACCCAAATTGTGGTAAGGTTTTACAGTCCCACTAGAAATGGTAAAATATTGATTCTAAGTTGAAAGTGAAAAGTTAGAAATTTTTATATTATAGTCCCTAGAGCAGCCAGGAAAATAACTACTAAAAGTGATGCAGTAAAAAATGCACTAGAAAACTTAAATTGAAGACAAAAAATGTTTACATAACCCCCCAAAAGGAATGAGAATTAACAATTAATTAGAGTACCAGTGGAAAATGAATAATAAAATGGTAGACTTCAATTTAAACATTGCAAAAATCACATTAAATTTCTAAACATACCAACTGAAAGAGTATTAGAATGGATAAAAAGGCTTCTGTTATATGCTGTATACAAGAAACTCACTTCTAATGTAACTATATCATTAGAATAAAGATGAAAGTACAGAAAATGATATACTATGCAAACCTGAATGAAAGCTCACACTGCTGAATTAATACTAGACAAAGTAAAATTCAAAGGAAAGAGTATTACTAGTGTCAGAGGGAGTTTTGCAAAACGATAAAAGAATCACTTCACAAAAAGACATAAGAATTAATATATATTAAATGTATCTGTACCTAGCAACAGAGGTTCAAATACATGAAGTAGATCTGATGAATCTACTTCACAAAACTATTTGTTTCTCATCAAGCTAAATAAGCATTCACTTCATCATCTGGCAATCTCACTCCTGCTTATTTACCCTAGAGAAATAAAAACTCATGCTTACATGGAAACCTGTGCAGGAATGTTTATATCAGCTCCATTCATAGTCACCCAAAACTGGAAACAGCCCAAATGTTCTCTACTAAATGAATGGCTAAGGAAACTGTGGTATGTCCGTTAAGTGAAATACCACTCAACAATAAAGGGAATGAACTGCTGATACCCCCAATAACTTGGATAAATCTTAAGTGTATTGTGCTCAAATGGCTGCATATTGTAACACTTCTCTTATATGTCATTCTTGAAAGGGTCAAAATACAGTAGTGAGGAACTCACCATTGACATAAGAGTTGTAGGCCAGTGAAAGGCATGACTCTAAAGCAATAGTGTAAGGAAAGCATAGGAAAGTGATGAAACTACTTTAAATACTAACTGCAACAGTGGTTATACGAATCTATATATTCACCAAATCTCACAGAACGTTACATGAAAAAAATGACTCCATTTCACTATATGATAAACTATAAATAAAATAAAATGCTAAGCACAGCATTAATATTTTTCCAAACTGTTCTTAGGCCCATAAATTATCCTATCCCAAACCACACGAATTACATGGCCACTATTTCCAGTATGTGCTATTTCCATTTCTTATCTACTGATATGGGAAAGAGGCATTTTCTCTGCCTAGATTCTTTTGCTCTCCACCAATCTCTTTTTTCTATCTGTCAATGTTGAAGTCAGAATAGGAGCTATCTTTTGGGAGAAATGGAACATTTATATACGGGAACTCTTGAGGCCCCTGGAGTGCTGGTAATGTTTACTATTCTGATCATGGTAGTATTTACACAGTTGGGTACATTTTCTAAAAATTCATCAAGTAATCTGTGCTGTTTTCTGTAGGCATAGAAAAGGCATCGAATGAAAGTTTTAAAATACCTCTTATGCAGATTGTAAAAGTCACCTAAAATTTTAAACTCCTTAAAGCCTTCTTTAACCCCCTGAAGAGTTAGTAACTCTTATTTTAGCACACTCCTAGCAATGTGATTGTGTCTCAATTCTAAAACTTGACATATATTAGTATATTTATACATGTGTACACACGTGTGTGTGTGTGTGTGTGTATGTGTGTGTCCTTCTTATGAGCTTAAATATATATTGAGGATTTGATCTTTCAATTCCTGAGGTGCTGTCCTAGCATAAGGCTGGCACCAGTAAACATATGCGAAATAAATATTGAAAAATAATATGTGGAATTTCTATGTTAATACTGCTTTACCTAGGCAATGGTTTGTTTCTCCTGGCATCTCACCTCTGGCCATCCTTTCTTACTCTGAAAATATTAGATCCTTCATTTTCCCTTTGTTTTTCTATTTGACTGCCAGTAAAACTAATTTTTCAAAATTAATATCATGAAACTAGTCCTAATCACATGAGATATGTATAGAAATGCATCCTAGCAGAGGCAACCTATAAGATTCTTGATATGAGAGCTGCTGGTAGAGCAAACATAATTTTTCAGTGTATCACAGGTTTTTTTTTAAAACACAATCTTGCTCTGTCGCCAGGCTGGCGTGCAGTGGCATGATTTTGGCTCACTGCAACTTCTGCCTCCCGGGTTCAAGCTATTCCCCTGCCTCAGCCTCCTGAGTATCTGGGACTAGAGACGTGCGCCACCATGCCTGGCTAATTTTTTGCATTTTAGTAGAGATGGGGTTTCACCGTGTTGGACAGGATGATCTTGATATGACGTTGTGATCCGCTCGGCTCGGCCTCCCAAAGTGCTAGCATTACAGGCATGGGCCACTGTGCCCAGCCCAGTGTATCACAATTTTATTGGCCAGGTCACTGGAATATCGTTAAGTTGTTTTGATCTTCCGTAACTTGTCAAAATGGACTTTCTTTAGGTGTCCACTCTGAGCAAAACAATGTATTCTTTCTAATTTTACCTAAGAAGGGAAGTCATGAATTCTTCAAAAGTCTAGCCCAGTTCTTTGGTGGGATTACTGTAGTTGATGCTACTCCAGTATTTTGTAAAAATATCCTGGCATGGATTAATTTCACCAACACCCTCTTCCCCACATTGATTTATAGTCATAATTAATCTCTGCAATGGTCACAGTATTCATGTAGTGATTTTAGGACCAATGATTATATTTGTCATAGTAATTATAGTTAATATGGCAATGTACATTTTTCTAGTTGTTTGATGCCTGAAAAT
The DNA here is from genome assembly GCA_963574635.1 of Cheracebus regulus. Taxonomy (NCBI): domain Eukaryota; kingdom Metazoa; phylum Chordata; class Mammalia; order Primates; family Pitheciidae; genus Cheracebus; species Cheracebus regulus. The sequence goes on along the minus strand of CAUYQU010102985.1, from coordinate 16,188 downwards.
CATTTTTTGGAACAACCTTAGTTGCAGAGAGAAGAAATGTGCTTGAAGAAAGCTGTGTGCTAGTCTGACTAGAAGAGAGGAAAAGCAGATTAGATTCATATCAACTCTATTTATTTCCATTAAAACTAATGCCCCTTGACCCTTAATTATTTTATTTTTCTAAAAATTGATGTTAAGAGATAAACTTATTCATGTGCATATTGACTCCAATCCTAATTGAGCCATGAGGTTAAAAAGTGTTAAGCTTTCGGAGAACGTGAGTTGAGATATTTCAACAAACTTGGCAGTAACACACTATAAATTTACCATAGAAGCTGCACTCAGTTTTGTTCTCAAGCCCTGATGTAATAATGCCCACAAGTTATATAAAATACTAAGCTACAACTGAATTTCATGTGGAAAGCAAGGACATAGTTCAAGACTGAGTCACCTGCATTTTTGTATTAAAAAGAAGGAAATAAAAGCTTGCTACTAAGCTGGTTAATATGTATAGTGGTTGTTTTTTAAAATGAATGCTTAAAAAAATAATAATAATTAGAATAATAATGCTAAACTTTTAGAAAATGCTTTTATCTTCAAAGCATTTCACAAGAGTATGTGGTTAATCTCTGCACCCTAAAAGCAACTTGCCAAAATATTTTGTTTTATAGGAGATGCATTTCAGAAGAGTTTCACTCATCTTTACATTTTCTTGGCCATCACTCTGTATGTTTTTTAAAAAAAATGTGCTATAGAAAGTAAAATCCACCAAAGCCTTTCTTTTTAATGCAAATAAGCTTCTTTCTATTCTTTCTTGAAGAAAGAAATGTTCAGTTGAAATTGACTATAAACCCAATTCTTCTGAATCTGTGTAATTAGGGTCATTTTGGCTAAGTGAGGCTCGCTAGTGTGTGTCTCTGCTCTGGTCCAAACAAATGCAAACAGGCTTAAATGGCAAAGGGCTAGGTAAATATATTTTTAGATACTGCCATACAGGAATTAAATTGACTTAAACTTAAAATCCTTACTAAAATGTACTAATTTAGTGGAAAGTAAACTGAATCTTATTATTTTGCTAGAGCTGAACCCCACTGTCCAACTGCTTCTGGAAAAGCATTTTCAGATAAATCCAGAGCTGACCTTACAGAAGAACTCACAAATGTAAATGGAAGAATCAGAGCAGGAGCTGCCTGCAGCAAACTCCCGGGAAAGAGGTGAAGTCTCCAGCACCTCTGCTCACTGTCTCATTACCCGGCATTTAATGAGACTCAAAATTAACACCTGTCCTCCAAACTCAACAGCCAACCCAGAACTGCAGCTCAGCACTCCCATTCTTTTGTTCTTTTCTTCCTTTTTATTTTTAAAAAGACATGAGCAATGAATGTTAGTTGCTTGAAAAATTCAATTGAGAGAGGTAAATAGGAAAAACAAAACAAAACAAAAACAACAAAATGTCTCCCCCATCCCTGTGAGAGAACACTACTAACCCCTTCCAGACGTTTCCAATAAAAATATATCTTATTTAACAAAAACAGGTGCTCGGGATACTTGGATAATTTAACCATTTTTAAAAAAGTTATTATATACCTTGATAGCTTTTCATGCCAATATAAAAATAAACAGCATCATTGTAATTGTTATAGAGCATTTTATTTCTAAATATAATGACTCTACATTTTATCAGATCATGAAACTCACCTAGAGGAGTGTTTAAAAATATACAATCATGAGCCCTCTCCTGGATTTACTATATGGTGATCTCCAGCAATGTGTCTTAAGAGTCTTTATTTTGAACAAGCTCCCCAGATTATTTAGAAAACACTGATTTAAATCTTGTGTTGTACATTTTGTTTAATCCCAACTATTTTTTGCTGTAATAAATAACTTCAACTCATTATATCTGTTCATTGCGTTCCAGCCTGATTATTTTCTTAGTTTAAATTCAAAGTGGAATTACTTGCTCAATGAATGTGTGCATTTTAAATCTTTTAGCATATTGCCAAACTATTCTCAGTCAAGGCTCTAATAATTTATATCTTTACAACTGCACATGGTACAATACTGGCTGTCAGGATCAAAGGTGATTAGATGCAAGACATTTGTGTGTGCTCCTTGTTGGTGGCATGGTGCTTCCAGAACAAGTGACAAGCAGGACCTTTCACCTCCTAATCAGTTCTATGTTAACCACTACAACTAGTAGTAAACATTTGCAGATAAATTCTAAGGCAATTTCAACCTATTTTGTAAGAGATATTAAGCAGTAAGCTACAAAATAATTCCTTGTTTACCTATTCCACTCTTCCAAATGCTATATGGTATTTTAAACCGTCACTATTGTCTTCCACTCTTCCAAATGCTATACAGTATTTGAAACCATCACTGTTGTCAAAGGTGTTTGAATCAGAGGGACTCCGTCTTGAATAAGAACTGGGTAAAATGAGGCTGGGACCGACTGGGCTGCATTCGCAGGAGGTTAGACATTCTTAGTCACAGTATGAGACAGGAGATCAGCACAAGATACAGATCACAAACACCTTGCTGATAAAACAGCTTGCAGTAAAGAAGCCAGCCAAAACTCATCAAAACCAAGATGGGAAAAGTGCCTTCTGGTCATCCTCACTGCTCATCATGTGCTAATTATAATGCATTCGTATGCTAAAAGACATTCCCACCAGTGCCACGACAGTTTACAAATGCCATGACAACATCAGAAAGTTACCCTATATGGTCTAAAAAGAGGAGAAACCCTCAGTTTAGAGAATTGCCCACTTCTTTCCCAGAAAATCCATGAATAAACCACTCCTTCTTTAGCATATAATCAAGAAATAACTGGAAGTTTACTCAGTTGAGAAGCCTATGCTGCCGCTCTGCCTATGGAGTAGCCATTCTTTTATTCCTTCACTTTCCTAATAAACTTGCTTTCACTTTATGGACTTGCCCCAAATTCTTCCTTGCGTGAGGTCTAAGAATCCTCTCTTGAGGTCTGAATGGGAACTTTTTTCTGGTAACACTATAAAACTTGGAAAGGAGAAATTTGACAACTGTTCTAGTGTTTTTAAAATTAGGTTATTTATTAAGCCACAATTAAAAAAAAAAGATTTCCAAGCTCATCTGAATTAGTGAAGGGAGTTTTCTGGAAACGTGCATTTTTCTAAACCTTCTTAGGTATTCCTTCTGCACAGATTGGAAAATCTCTGTCTGGCCACATGCTCTACTCTGTAGATGAGAAAAACATCTCAGGGATATTTCATAATTTGGCTGACAAATGATGGTTCATTTGACTGTTTGGTGAGTGACAAAGCTGTGATTAGAAATCATGTCTACATCTGTGGATGTAGGGTGCTTTCTGGTATTTCACTTTATCTTTGATTAGGTCTATGAATTTACTCCCCAAAATATGCATTTTTATTAGTGTTGCAAATAAAAGTTACTATTTCACAAACTCAATTATACTTAGACATAGAAAATGTCATAAAATAGCTAATATGACTTTAATAACCAATAAAATAGCACTAATCCTAATATTTTGGATTTTATAATAATGTATAGGTTCTCTGTTAATAGAAAATAAAGACGAATATTTCAGAACTTTATCCAAAATAAAGTGTTTCACACAACTGCCCACTTTCTCTCCAAAGAACTCCTATTTAATATTTGTTTTCAATTCTTCCAAATATATCACTAAGGAAGCCTCATTTCTGTGCTAATGGTCTTCAAAGATTTTCTTTCATAGCTAGTCAACGCTTTCTCTAGCTGGAACACATGGAATGATCCTGTAAGAACCCAAGAACAGGCAGGAAGCAGGGAATGGAGGGGCTTTAAAGAGCATCAGATACTTAAAACTTCAACTTCCAAGCCTGAAATCTTTAAGGGTTTCTTTTTCTGGATTATCAAGTAAATTTATTCTCAGTGGCTATTCGCTTTTTCTTATTCCTCCTTATCTTCAAGACTTTAAAATATATATGATTCTACACTGAGTTATATTACTGAGTTTGGTAGGTTCCTAAACAAATATGTATAATTATTTTTCTAAGAAAAGCTGTAGAGTTGCATCTAGTCTGCATAAGCAATTTGACCTGTTCACTTGGGATTACTCAGGTGAAACCCTCTTTTCTACGATATACATCTCATTAATGTTTCAGCATTTTAGGGGCATTTCCATTTTGAGCCAATATTTCCATTACTTTAATCTTTCTAGAAAGATTACTATTCAGAATTGGAATTTCTCATGGTTGACATCACACTGACAGATTATTGCTCCTTCTGAGTGATATGAATTGTAATAAATAGTATTTTTTTTATTTTTACCTGTGCAAAATATTTCTCTAATGTTTATTGCATGAATTTTACCAGTTTAACTTATTGAAGATACAAAATGTTTTTCTTTATCGAAGTTTAAATTTTTAAAAACATTACTTTCATTAAAATTGTGTATGTGTATGTGTATGTGTGTGTGTGTGTGTGTGTGTGTGTGTACACAGGCAGACAACAGCAGAAAACAATTCTTGGAGAAACTGGTCCTTTATATATAAATGCTAAATAATTTCTAATTTTGACATGTAGAATGTGCCTCAAATAAATACATATATGCATATATATGTTTGTAAGGTAAACAAAGTTAAATAGATTTCATGAAACTAGATCTCGAAATTGAAATAAAATATCTTGAACACCCAAATGGACTCAGGTATATCCAGTTACATATTGTTCACACATCTTAAAATCAGCATGTTAAAAATTCAGTTCTAATTGAGGCATCCCAACCAAATTTACCTTTTGTATTCTTATTTTTCTGATAAAAAGCATCACTGTTGTCATGACAGTATTCTCAAAGATTTTCACTCCTAAATAATCCACATTTATAGGTGTTCACCTTATTGTATTCCAAGAATATGAATTTTGCTAACAGATGTTATTTAAAATTTTAAAAGACCAACACGGTGGCTCATGCTGTGATTCCAGCACTTTGGGAGGCAGAAGCAGGAGGATTGTTTGAGGTCAGGTGTTCAAGACCAGCATGGGTCACAAAGTGAGACCTTCTCTCTACAAAACATTAAAAAATTAACCAGGCATGATGGCATGTGCTTGTAGCTCCAGCTACTTAGGAAGCTGAGGAGGGAGAATTGCTTGAGCCCAGGAGTTTGAAAGCAGCCTGAGCAACATAGTGAGACTCTGTCTCTACAAAAAAAAAAAAAAAAAAAAAAGGAAGAAAAAAAGAAATTACCAGGCATATACCTGTGGTCCCATCTACGCAGGAGGCTGAAGCAAGAGAATCACTTGAGTCCAGAGGTGAAGTCTGCGGTAAGCCGTAGCCACACCACTGCACTCCAGCCTGGTAGATAAAGTGAAACCCTGTCTCAAGAAAAATTAGAAAAAAAAAAATTAAAAAATTAAGGAGGAGGAGAAGATGAGGAAGCGGAAGTGGGAGCAGAAGGGAAGAGGGGAGAGGGAAACAGAAGGGAAGAAGGAGGAGATGGGGGAAGCAGTCTATGGTAATTTGAAGAATACCGTTTCAATCAAATTAAACACATTTCTTAATTTCAAGCTTTGATGCAGAAGTCACCATTTTTAAATTCATATGATCAACTGAAGAACCATTTTAATGCAAAGTTTCTGGAAACCCTGTGTAGTCCATTCCTCTATAAACCCTATCCTCACTACCACTCAAAGTCTCATCACTCTTTACTTGGCTTGTGCTGAGACCTCTTTATCCCTAAGCTGCTCCCAGCCCATATCTCCCAGGCCTCGTTCTCATTCCACTTGTTCAATACTGTCGGGTTAAACTTTATGCAATTGAATCTGCACTTAAAATGTCTCCATAGCATCGAAGACGAAGTCCAGGTTGCTTAACGTGAAAAGCAGGGGCCTTCATAGTCTCCGCATCTTTGCCTCTGTTCTGGATCCTCTCCCTCTCCCCGCCCCTGCTTGAAGCTCCCAGTCCCTCAGCCTTGCCTAACTGTTCTCAGCACCAGCAATATCCTGTGCTCTTTTCTTCTTCTCACATGTTCCCACGTGCTGCTCCATGCTTCTCTATTCTCTGCCTGGCTAGCCGATGTTCATTTCCTGTAAATTGCCATCCTCCTCTTATCTGGAAAGTAAATCCTCTGAATGCATCCCTGTCCTCCCACATCTGAGGCAGGTGTTTCTTCTCCATGTCACGGTCATGCCACACCCTGTTCTGTCACACAGCATTGATCACAGAGTGACGTCTATGATTGACATACTTATCTTTTCCCCACCAAGGAGTCTGTCATTCACCTTTGTGTCTGCAAAGTATCTAACACCAGTACATGGTCAAAAATGATTAGTAAATTAGCTAATTTCAGTAACATCTAACGCTATCAACATCTGCATCCAAGGATTCTAGTGTCATAGTTCTAGTGTCACTAGATGTCATTGTTTTTCAAGATTTCCTTTGCAATTCAACAATTAATATGTCCAGTCAGAGTTTCCCTTCTGCATTCTAGCCTGGGCTTGGCCTGGTGCATTTGGTTCTGTTGTGCGATGTCTTTTCCCGCAAGAACCACACTGCTTTCACCTGACAGCAAAGCGTCCACAAGGAAACTACACAGTGTTCAGTAAGCTTCCCTGTAAATTTCAGGTAGGTGTATAAGGGACCTTTCCAGTTACGCATTGCCTGATAAATCTGTCAGATGACCAGTTGCTACAATCAACGGCAAAAGCAAAGAGAGATAAAATGAAAATATGGATTACTTATTCTGGCACAGATCATTGGGTTGTGCCCCAGTATCTATTCCTTTCTTTTAGTGATTAGTACAACTTCTGATTTATGACTAGGAACATAGCTGCCAAGAAACTAGATCATTTTCTTGCTTCTTTTGCAGTTAAATGTAGCCATCTGAGCTCTATTCAAATGGTTATTTTAAAAAAGTATCATGTGGAGACCTTTTTAATTAGAAAATTGATGTGCCTCTGATTCTTTATTTCATCATACTTCCTGACGGCATGAAATTACATGAAATGGCCAGAGCTCCGGTATCTGTTTTGTACGATGAGGTTAAAATGGAAATGGAAGCTACACACGATGAAGCAACAAGAATAAAGAAGTTTGAGCTTCTTATTTCATCGACAACATGACAGTGCTGATTTCATCAATGTGAAAGAAAAGTAAATTTCTATTTTGTTTAGGCACTGTTCTTTATCCAGACCTAATTCTAAACAATGCACTTAGGAATTCACAAAATATTTTGAAAAAGAAAAAATTACAACCGACATAAGAAAATAGAGGCTTGGAATAATAAGAAAGCCTTGCAGATTTTGATATGACAACTAATTTTTAAAGTTCTATAATAGAGGAAAGTAAAAAGAACAGATATTTGTTAATCACCCACTATGTGTTATACTTATGAACTATATTTTATATTCTTTCTGTTTGAAAAGCAAATGCAACTTCTATTCCCAAAATGCTCAACAAATTGTAATACTAAAATCAAATATTTGTATTGCTATATATCAAGTTTAATGAACCTAGACTATCATGTTTCATAATTTTTCTCTAGAATTTGTCTTATATTCCAGAATCACAGAAGCTTCAAAATGAAAAAAAATCTTAATTTTCTGCAGAATCAAAAATTCAGTTTAGATAGTACCTAAATGATAAAGTAACAAACACTGGCTAAAAAAAAATCAGATCAGTTGACTCCAAGTTATTGTTATAGTTTCTCTTATCATTATGTAATATACTAGAGTAGGAAATAGATGTAGAAGCAGCTGAGCAACTGAAAGTAACTTTTCATCACATTTACACAGTTTTAATGATATCTAGTTTATTTATGTACTCTGATGTGTTTTCCTAGATTCTTAGCTGTTTACAAAGTACCTGCTTCTTCCTATCATTATGGCATTTATTCCAGGTTTCATAGGTTTGATGTTAATAACAAATGGCAAGTTACTTGAAAAGTCCACAATGCTAAGACTTCTGAATCCCAGGCATGTGAAGTCTAAGAAAACAATGCCTTTAGGTAATTAAAATTTCTCTTAATTAATCGGCCTTTTATCACTCTTGCCCCTGCAGAGTCTATTCAACCCAGCAGCCATAGCAATGCTATTCAAACTGAATCTCATCACGTCACTCCTCTTCCAAAAATTCTCAAATGGCTCCCAATATCAGTCAAAGTTAAATCCAAAGTCTGCACTATGCTTATAGGATCCTACAATCAGTGACCCTCCATACACTGCACTCAGTCTTATGGCTCCAGGTTGCTGGCTTCCTCCTCATTTCCTGAATCCAGGAGGCTGACTCCATGAGCCTTCCATCCATCTGATAGCAGTCCCTCATATACCTCAGTGAAACACTCCTCTACCTCCTTTATGATTTTGCTTTAATTCCAAATTCTCAATAAGACAACCATTCTATTTAAAATCCAGTCCTTCACATCCCAGATTTCCCATTATCCTTCTCTGTTTTCCTCATCGTATTTAAAATGACAAAAAAGTACAAATAAATTCTTATTGTTATTGTGTTTCCCTCCCTCCTAGAAAGTAATTTCCATGAGAACAAAGATGTGCATCTATCTGGTTCCCTGTGAGCCAATTCTTAGAACCATAAGTGCTCAAAATATATTTGTTGTTTATATAAATTCATCCCAAGTCCTAAGCCTCTCTGTGTAGAAATATGATCTTACTGAGAAATATGTTACAAAAGAAGTTTGAACACATGTTGTATCTAAACCCCTGGGACAGAGATTTCTAATTTTAGCAGACATCTCTTTGTCCTCTAAAATATCTTAAAAACTCGAGAATGAGAGCAATTTGTAATTAAATGAAAAGAGATGCAGCAGATGCCACAGAACTGGATGACTCATTGCTGTCGTTTCTCTCCCCTTTCTAGAAGTTGTGTTGAATCTGCATTCTAAACATCCCTTAAATATATTTCTCTCAATTCTGAGATCAATGCCTGTGATCAATGTAAGGCCGGTTGCCTTGCTGGGAGCTCGGGCGCAGCCCCCGCCCCCGTCCCCGCCCCCGTCCCCGCCCCCATCCCTTTTTTCCCTTTTAGAAGTCCCGAACAAGCTCAGACATGCTCAGGCATGCTCCCCTCTCCCTTGCTCGCACAGCCTGGTCTTCTCTTAAAGAGCCCAGTATGCAAACAAGGTGCTGCAACCATAGCTTCTTAATAACCAATAGCAGCCAAGTCTTAACAACCAATAGGAGCTGAGTTTTAACAACCAATAGCAGTCGAGCTTTAACAACCAATAGCAGGCAAGTAATTCCAACCAATAACAAGCCAAGTCCTAGGTCAAGGCTTGTAACTTACTCAATAGCAGTCTTGCTCTCCCACAACCAATCCAGCTGTTTCACTCACTATAAAACCCCCCTGTGTCTAAAAGTAGATTCACTATAAAAACCCCTTGTCTGAAAATAAACTCACTCCCTATAAAACCCCCTGTCTGAGAGGAGTCTGTGCGACTTCTCCGGCCCCTCCTGTCTGGACCGTAAAACCTCACCCGGGAGCCTGAATAAATTCCCTTGCATTGAATTATTTTGGTGCTGGCCTCAGTTTCTTTGTTTTATCCTTGGAAACAAACCTTACAACCACAACCCCTTTTTTTTCTTCTAACTGGGATACATGTGCAGAATGTGCACGTTTGTTACACAGATATACATATGCCATGGTGGTTTGATGCACCTATTGACCCATCCTCTAAGTTCCCTCCCCTAACTCCCAACAGGCCCTTTTCTGTGCTGTGCCCTTCCCTGCATCTATGTGCTCTCAATGTTCAACTCCCACTTATGAGTGAGAACTTGTGGTGTTTGGGTTTCTGTTCTCTTCCTATGTTAGTTTGCTGAAGATGATGGCTTCCGGCTTCATTCAGCTCCCTGCAAAGGCTGCATAGCATTCCATGGTCTATATGTATCACATTTTCTTTATCCAGTCTATCATTGATGGACATTTGGGTTAGTTCCATGTCTTTGCTATTGTAAACAGTGCTGCAATAAACATACATGTCCAGGTGGCTTTATAGTACAGTGATTTATACTTCTTTTGGTATATACCCAGTAATGAGATTGCTGAGTCAAATGGTATTTCTGGTTCTAGATCCTTGAGGAAACTCCATACTGACTTCTACAATAGTTGAACTAATTTTCATTTCCACCAACAGTGTAAAAGTGTTCCTATTTCTCCACAGCCTCTCCAGCATCTATTGTTTCCCGATAGTTTTATAATTGCCATTCTGACTGATGTGAGATGGTATCTCATTGTGGTTTTGAGTTGCATTTCTCTGATGATCAGTGATGTTGAGCTTTTTTTCATGTTTGTTGGCAGCATAAATGTCTTCTTTTGAGAAATGTCTGTTCATATCCTTTGCCTACTTTTTGTTGGAGTTTTTTGTTTTTTTTTCTTGTAAATATGTTTAAGTTCCTTGTAAATTCTAGATATTAGACCTTTGCCAGATGGGTAGATTGCAAAAATTTTCTCCCATTCTGTAAGTTGCCTGTTCATTCTGATGTCAGTTTCTTTCACTGAGCAGAACTCTTTAGTTTAATTAGATCCCATTTGTCAATTTTGGCATTTGTTGCACTTACTTTTGGCATTTTTGTCATGAAGTCTTTGCCCGTGCCTATGTCTTGAATGGTATTGCTTAGCTTTTCTTCCTGGGTTTATATTGTTTTGGGCTTTACATTTAAGTCTTGAATCCATCTTGAGTTGATTTTTGCATAAGGTGTGAGGAAGGGGTCCAGTTTCAGGTTTCTGCATATGGCTAACCAGTTTTCCAGCACCATTTACTGGATAAGACGTCCTTTCCCCATTGCTGGTTTTCATCAGGTTTGTTGAAAATCAGATGGTTGTAGATGTGTGGTATTATTTCTGAGATCTCCATTCTGCTCCACTGGCCTATATGTCTGTTTTGTTACCAGTACCGTGTTGTTTTGGTTACTGTAGGCTTGTAGTATAGTTTGAAGTCAGGTAGTGTGATGCCTACAGCTTTGTTCTTTTTGCTTAGGATTGTCTTGGCTATACGGGCCCTTCTTTGACTCCATATGAAATTTAAAATAGTTTTTTTTCTAATTCTGTGAGGAATGTCAGTAGTAGTTTGATGGTAATAGCATTGAATCTATAAGTTACTTTGGACAGTATGGCCATTTTTATGATATTGATTCAGGATACAAAATCAATGTGCAAAAATCACAAGCATTCCTTTACACCAACAATTGGCCAGCAGAGAGCCAAATCATGAATGAACTTCCATTCACAATCACTGCAAAGAGAATAAAATACTTAGAAATACAGCTTAGAAGGTATGTCAAGGACCTCTTCAAAGATAACTAGAAACCACTGCTCAAGGAAATAAGACAGGACACAAACAAATAGAAAAACATTCCATCCTCATGGATAGGAAGAATCAAAAACCCTTTGATAAAGGAGAAAACTGAGGGTCACAGGAGTCCTCTTGCATGTCCTGCCACGTACCTAGAAGCAAGAGAGTTGAGACTTCTGTTGCCTCAGCTGTTGCATCTCCCCTTCTCACCACTGCCTCCCTTAACATGAAGAGAGCATGGTTAATCCCTAAAAAGGCAAAGAAAGGCGCCAGGCCTCTGACATAGAACTGGCATGATGGGATAGCAGCAGCACAGGGCCTGTTGTCAGAGGGCTGGAGTCCATGCCTGGCTCTAGCCCTCATTATGGGAAGGAAAGTAACATTCATGGAGTCCCCACTGAGCTGGGCAGCCAGCATAAGTTATCTCAAAATTATTAAAACATACTGGTGGGGGCCAGGTGCAGTGGCTCAAGCCTGTAATCCTAGCGCTTGGAGAGGCCGAGGCAGGCAGATCACAAGGTCAAGAGATCCAGACCATCCTGGCCAACATGGTGAAACCCCATCTCTACTAGAAATGCAAAAATTAGCTGGGTGTGGTGGCGTGCGCCTGTAGTCCCAGCTACTCGGGAGGCTGAGGCAGGAGAATTGCTTGAACCCAGGAGGCGGAAGTTGCAGTGAGATGAGATTGTGCCACTGCACTCCAGCCTAGCACCTGGCGACAGAGTGAGACTCTGTCTCAAAAAAAAAAAAATACTGGTGACCCTGTTTTCATTATGCTCATCAAGGAGTTGAAGAGCCTGAGGGTCAGAGAGGTGACCACCGTTACTGAAGGTGCCAGCAAAACGGGAGCTCAACAGCAGTTTCAAAGCAGGCTCCCAGACGCCAGGCCAGTGCTTTCCCTGCTGGCCTCTACTACTTGTTTTGAGGAAGTCTGTGAGCTTGTCTGGCCCCTGCTATTCCCCCAGGCTCTGGAGTCCATTTCAAAACCCCTAAAGTCATTTGGCCTTTAGCTTTCCTCCAAAGGGCAGTGTCCCCAAGGTCACATCAGCCCTGCAGTGCCTGTTCCAATTAGAAACAACAGCCTCCAGGCAAGAGCTGCGCCTGTGCCTTCAGGGTGGGAGGCAGACGTCATAGCCACCCTTCCAATCCAAAGCAGCTGTCCCCTCTCAGGGCTGTGTCACAGCTTAATTGACTATGGTTTGAGAGCTTCGCCTTTATTACCTCTAACAGCCCCATAGCCACTGATTGCCCACACTGATGGCTAATTTAATTTCTGTCAATATAGCTCTGAGTGGCTTTAAAAGAACCATTATCCACAAGGGCGGTGCATCAGGGGGATGTTAGTGGGATCGCCAAACAGAACAAGCTTTCATATTTAGGTCGAGCATGCTCAATGCTGTGGGACCTCAGAGGCGATGAGTCCAATCTCTCAACGTGCAGCTGGGACAGCTGAGCCTGGAAAGGTCCTGTCTCCAAGGTCTCACAAGAGGGGATGACCTCTCCTACTATGATGGAGGGTTCTGTGACAATCTGATACCCTTCCCCAGTTTTCTTTCATTTTGTACCAAGAAGGACCTGTGGAAAAGGCTGAGCTAATGGCTTTCATTCTCCTGCCTAAAACCCCTCACACAACCATGTTTTCAAAAGGACCTCATGCAGCTTCCCAGGAATGACCCTTGGCCACTGGGCCCTGCCTGCCTGTCCCCCCACATCACCCACTTCTTCTGCCCTTGTGGTCCAGACAGAAGGAGCAGCTTGTATGTCCCTGAGTCCCCTGTGGACTTTCCTCTCTGAACATTTGCGCCTGTCTCTCCTTCTACCAGTAAAGTCCTTTCCAGCCCTGTCAACCTGAACAACAGATCTCTTGATCCTTCAAGAAAACAGCTCATCGGCTCTGGGAAGGTGCTCATTTATTTTGTTTATTCTATCAACCAATCATTGTTTGTTTGTTGAAACCTCATTATCTGTCAGACACTGTGATAAGTGATGGAAATTAAATAGTGAGCAAAACTAGACACAGTTTCTTCCTTCATAGAGCTTAAAATCCACAAGGAAAGACAGATGCTAACCAAAATAATTGCACAATTACAACTGTAAAAAGGCTTTTGAAGGAGAAGCAGGTGTATCTAGAAAGCACACATCAGGGAGACTGATTTGGGTGGGAGAGTCAGAGACTCCTGCTTCCTTTCTTCCATGACTACCTGTACCCATGGCATTTGTCACTTTGCACTATAATTTAATTCTGTCCATAGTCAAGCCCCTTGAGTGTCTTAGCAACTAATCCAGAATTCAGGATTCAGAATATGCTTATGAAATGAATACTACCTTTCTGTTCCTTTTCTTTATTAAAACGTTGTCCAAATTAACAGGAATAATACTCAACACCGGGAGTAATTGAGACTTGTATAACATAACAACCAGAAACATATTTTTCAAATAGCAACATCTTCCACTGAAAATTGTCAAGGCTAGTAATTGATTCATCATCCATATATCCATCCATCCTTTCATTCATCCATTCTCCCATCCATTCAATTCTTTACCCATCCTTCTGCCTACCAATTTATTTAGATAACCAACCATCCATCCATCCATTCATCCAACTATCCATCCATCCACCCATTCTCCCATCTATTCTCTCACCCATTCATGTATTGACTTATCCATCCATCTGTTCACTCACTCACACCCATTTGAATAGTATCCATCCATCTGTTGGTTCACTCACTCACCCATCCATCTGAATAGTAGCATTTTTGATCCTCTACTATATGCCAGGCATGTAATAGATGTTAGAGATGCAAAGAGAAATCACAAATGGCTTGTTCCTGACTCTTTCTTTTCCTCAAATCTGCCTTAGATCCTTCCCTCAGGAGTCTTCTCTCATTCCCAAGGCAAGGTTAGTTCTCCTCATCTTCTCCCATTTCTATTCCCCTAACCATCACTAGAAAGGCCCTGTTTCCCACACTCTCTGCTAATCATATTTAGCACAGTGTTATGTTTTCTAAAATATGTCCATCATTCCATAAAGCTGTAAGCTTCTGCATCTTGTTGTGAATATTTCATCATAGTAAGGGCTCCATCAGTATTCTGTAATGCCTGAATGAATAACTGAAGGATAAGCATGAATACCTTGTGTGGCTTTTACCTCAAGGGAATGAGATAAATAGGTAGAAGCAATACCTGTAGAGGTAATGTCAGGGTGATCAAGCCATGATAGAAGTGTATACAGAATTTGAGACTTGAAATCTGTACATGAGAGAAAAATCCTATTTCACACTGATAAGTAGTTGTAAATGGTAACAACTTGTTTGGGGTTTCAGCAACTCCCCTAATGTCCTTAAGATCCTTTTTTTTTTCTTAGAAAACTCCAGCATGATGATTTATGATGCTTTTTAATTAAATGGACTTTTCTTAAAAGAAGTGAGACATTTTTGTTTCAAATTTGAGTCACTAAATATATTTAACACCCCTAGTTTTGATAGTTGCTAAAACACTGTGTAAACAATTGTCATGATGGCGTCTTGGAGTCCCATGGCTGACCTTTCAATGAGTCATGCATTGCCCTCTCATGTCTCAGCCTCACCCCAGTCCATGCAGGAGGAGAGGAAGGAGTAGTCTAGGAGAGATTCAGATAGCAGAATTCTGAAGGATTTTGTGGCCGACTGAATATCCCCCAAAAAGGGCCTTCAAAGGATACCAACAAAATGTTTTATGAAGTTTTGACACGTACATCTTCTCTAAAAATTTCATTTCTTGGCAAATACAGTTTCAAGACCAGATATGAAAGCCAACTTATGGAAAACTTTTTTATTATAAGGTTGAGGCACTAATGTGAGTGTAGGCAATGAAGTGGGTGAAACAAAAAGAACTGGTTTCAGGAAGGAAGTTAGATTGGTTCAAGACATTGTGAATTTGGGATGTCCATGAGACCATCCAATAGTTTGCTGGAGTCAGTCGTAAATGAAAGGTGAGTCTGGAGCTCATGTGAGAAGCGAGAGGTAGAAGCAGAGATTTGGCAGTCTCTGGCTTGAAGGCAAAGCTGAGGTCATGGAAGTGGATAAGGTCAACCTGGGAAAGTTTCTTGTGAAACAAAATATTCAAGGACGGAGCAGCATAGGGGTGCCTCTGGCATGGAGCTATTCACTAATTGTCCACCAACCATTCCTCATCTATTCTGTCTTCCCTGCTCATGGAACTCCAACGTTTGCTTCAGTGAATAGAATGTTATATTAGTTTCCCAGGCTGTTGTAGCACAAACTTGGTAGTTTAAAATAACAGGAACTTATTCTCACAGTTCTAGAGCCTTAAGTCCAAAATCAAGGTGTTGGCTAGGTTACACTCCCTCCAAAGGCTCAAGGCGAGGATCCTTCTTTGCACCTCCTGGTGTCTGGTGGCAATCCTCAGCTTGCTGTTGTGTCACTCCAGTCTCAGCCACCACCTCCACATGGTCTCCAACCTGATGTCTCTTCTCTGTATCTATTTGTGTCTCAAACATCTCTTTCTTCTTCCTTATAGAAACATCAGTCATTTAATAAATGGTGTTGAGAAAACTGGCTAGCCATGTGCAGAAAGCAGAAACTGGACCCCTTCCTGACACCTTACACTAAAATTAACTCCAGATAGATTAAAGACTTAAACTTAAGACCTAAAACCATAAAAACCCTAGAAGAAAACATAGGCAAAACTATTCAGGACATAGGCATAGGCAAGGACTTCATGACTAAAACACCAAAAGCATTAGCAACAAAAGCCAAAATAGACAAATGGGATCTAATTAAACTTCAGAGCTTCTGCACAGCAAAAGAAACAATCATTAGAGTGAACCAACAAACAACAGAATGGGAAAAAAATTTTGCAATCTACCCATCTGACAAAGGACTTATATCCAGAATTTACAAAGAACTAAAACAGATTTACAAGAAAA
>CAUYQU010102983.1:0-41119 GCA_963574635.1 Cheracebus regulus | reverse complement strand
TTACAGTGACCCACAAGGCTCCGCATGTGCCCCCATTCCCTCTCTAAATCTTGTCACCTTCTACTCTCCCACAGATCACAGTTAACAGCACAAGTTTTGAACTCAGAAGCTCTTAATTATAGAAACGTGCATTATCTATCTCGACAATATTCTTCCTTTCCTATTAGAACAAGAACTCTGGTTGTCCAATGGATACATCTGACCTGGAACAAAAGTCTACATCTCCCAAAGTCCCTTGCAATTAGGTATGGCCATGTGGCTATGTTCTGGCCTCCAAGTTATCATGAACATAATGGCTAGAGCTCCAACAGGCCATCTGGGACCATGAGGTGACTTTAAGGACAAAACGGGTGCATAAGATATGGAGCAGAAAGCCTGGAACTTAGGGCGGGCATGGTGGTTCGCACCTCCAACCCCGGCACTTTGGGTGGCTGAGGCAGGTGAATCTCTTGAGCCCAGGAGTTTCAGACCAGCCTGAGCAACATGGTAAAATCCATCTCTACAAATAATACACAAAATTAGTCAGACATAGTGGCACATGCCCGTAGTCCCAGCTATTCGGGAGGATGAGGCGGAGAATCACCTGAGCCCAGGAAGTCCAGGCTGCAGTGAGTCGTGACTGTACCACTGCACTCCAGGCTCGGTGATGGAGTGAGACCTTTTCAGAAAGAAAGAAGAAAGAAAGAGAAAGAAAAAGAAAGAAAGAAAAGAAAGAAAAAAAGAAAAGAAGAAAAGAAAGGAAGGAAGGAAGGGAGAGAGGAAAGGAGGGAGGGAGGGCGGGTGGGAGGAACTTGGGCCCCTGATGACACGGGGAACTTTCACACCGGCACTAGAGGCTTATTTCCAGTTGCTTTTATATTATAGAGAAAAAAAAACAAAAAAACAAAAAAATTTCTATGTTTTTAAGATATAATTAGTTTGAGGTTTTCTCCTATTTGCAAATGGACCTATTTATAATTGACAGGGGAATTATAGTAGGCCCCTTCAAAAGATATCCACATAACAGCCCTGGAACCTTTCTGTCTGCCATCAAATCCCTGGGAAGGTTCTTTGTAGATATAATTAAGTTCAGGCTCTTAAGATGGATTATCTGGGTGGGCCCTAAATCCAATGACAAATGTCCTTTTAAAAGACACGTAAAGGAGAACAGACATACAGAGGAAGTGGTGACGTGGCTACAGAGGCAGACTGATGAGGTCACAAGGCTACATGTCAAGGAATGTCAATGGCCACCACGAAGCTAGAAGGGACAAGGAATGGATTCTCCTCTGGAGCTTCTGCTGGGCAGCCCTGCCGACACCTTGGTTTCCATTTGTTATAGCAGCTACAGAAAACCAGTAGAGGATTTGCCAACACAAAGGTCATTGGAACAATGAAAGTGGATAAGGCACCTCTGAGAGACTTCAGTATCCTGGAGAACCATCATTTAAGTCTGGGAAGAGCAGGGCCTGCAAAGGATATTGCCAGGCAGTGGTCAGAGAGGAGGCAACTGTGTTCGTCTGTTTGCATTGCTGTAAAGTAACACTAGGGACTGGATCATTTGTAAAGAAAAGAGGTTTATTTGGCTCACAGTTCTGCAGGCTGTACCAGAAGCCTAAGGCCAGCATCTGCTTCTGCTGGGGCCTCAGGAAGCTCAAAATTATGGCAGAAGGCAAATGGGGGACAGTGTGTCACATGGGAAGAGAGAGAACGGGAGGGAGCAAGAGAGTCGGGAGGGTGCGGGGCTTTTTGAAACCACCAGATCTCACGTAAACCAACTAAGTGAGAACTCACTCATTAGCACAAGGATGGGACACAGCCATTCATGAGGGATTCGCCCCCTTGATCCAAACACCTTCCACCAGGCCCTGCCTCCAGCATCAGAGTTTATATTTCCACATGCATTTGGAGGGGACAAACCTTCAAACTGTATCAGAGGCCAAGGCAGTTCCAGGCTGAGTGAACAGTGGTGTCAAAGGCTGCTCCGGTCAGAGCTGCTGTGGCCAGCGAACTGGGAAATTTAACATCAGAGAGGGCAATCCTGACTTTCATCAAAACATCCTCAGTGGACTGGTGAGAGTAGGAGTGAGGTCCAGAAGATTTGGGGATGAGTGAGTGGCTGAGATGAGAAAACAGCAAGTAGAGAAAACTCGTACAAGTTTGGTTGTGAAGTGACAGAAAAAGTAGCTAGAGAAGTGGAAGGATTTTCCTTAGCTGGTAGAGACCCAGGCACGTTTCACTGCTTATGAGGGGACAGGGAAGAGGGGAGGGTTGAAGATATGGGATGATTGACAAGGAAGTAAAGGGAAGTAAGCATTCCCAAACACAAGAGGAGGTCCCGTAGAATGGAGCCCGACACAGGTGAGTGGAAATTTGTGGCGAATGTTGAGAAACCATCCACTCAATGATGTCTCTTTAGTCGCTGATATGGAAGACAAGGTCACCTGCCCAGAGGGATGAAGAGATAGTGGGATAGAAAATTGTTTTTAAAAAAGTGAAAAAAGTCTACGGCCATACCACCCTGAACGCGCCCGATCTCGTCTGATCTCGGAAGCTAAGCAGGGTCGGGCCTGGTTAGTACTTGGATGGGAGACCGCTTGGGAATACCGGGTGCTGTAGGCTTAAAAAAAAAAAAAAGTGAAAAAGGTTTGAAATCGCCTTTGAGAAGCACGAAGAGAGAGCTGGAGGCTTGCTTAACTTTGCTGAGAGCCAGTGGAAGCTGGAGACCAAGAATTTAATGGCCCCAGCCTGCGTGATTGGGCAAGGTTCTCCAGTGTCCCTTGACAGTCAAGACCAGTGTGGAGAAGGCAGAGAATGGATGAGTCTACCCTGGACGTTCTCTAGGCAAGCGGGATGCTCTGCTACGCCAGGCCAATGGGACCAATGAGATGCTGAGAAAAGTAATTGACGAAATGTCCCAAGACATGTAAGGAAAATGTGAAAACGATTTTTAAATGGAAATAAGAGGAGTTGGAAGGAGAGGAGTTATGATCAAAGAGAGATGTTTGCATTTTTCAGTGTCAGAGGTGGGGCGGTTCTGCGCGTGGCCAGGGATAGTTTGAGGACTGGAGTACAGTGGAAGTAACAGTCCCTAGAGATGAGGTGGTTAAGGAACTAAGAGGGCAAAGTGGTGATAGGTCATCATATAATTTATTGTCTACTTTTGAAAGTGAAAGGAGACATTATTAAGTTATCATCCAGCCCAGAATAACAGGCATGCGTCTGGACTGTCCTGAGAAAACCGAGACACGTGGTCATCCTAATACTTAGCCATTCAGGCTGATTGCAAGCCTCAAGGTGGAAAATGCAACAGTGCCCTTGCGCAGAACCGTAAGAGCCTGACAGGACTTGCAGGCAGTTGAGCGCAGAGTGTGGGAAAGTGGCATGGCCAATGGCAAGAGGCTGGCCAAGCAGGGGTTCTACAGGAGGGTAGAGGAGCTTAGGTGGGGAGCTTTGCTGGCGAGGGTGGAGGACACAGGTTCCATCTCCATATCTCTTGGGGGTTGTTAAACTGTAGAAGGAAAATTGCCAAACCTCATGCATGT
Organism: Cheracebus regulus; assembly: GCA_963574635.1. NCBI lineage: Eukaryota > Metazoa > Chordata > Mammalia > Primates > Pitheciidae > Cheracebus > Cheracebus regulus. The sequence continues at coordinate 37,595 of CAUYQU010102983.1, read as the reverse complement.
ATTGCATTTTTTCCTACTTCCCCAAGCACTTTTTTTTAAGCCTCCTAACTTTCCTGAGCATTATCTACTGTGCTTCTTACTTTCAGAAACTGAAATTAAGGCTGAGGATGGTTTAGGTGATGACCCAAGGCAAACTGAGGAAACTCCAGAAGTAGGGCTGGGAGACAAAATACGGGACACCCCGTTAAAATGTAATTTCAGATCAACAACAAATAACTTTTTTTGTATAAGAGTATATTGCATGGGACATACTTATACCAAAACAGTTATCCATTGTTGATCTGAAACTCACATTTAGCTGGGCATCCTTGGTGTTTGCTTTCTGATTTGTTGTTGTTTTGCTAAATCTGGCAATCCGAAAAGAAAGGGGGTAGGCCAGAGTGGCTGAATAAATCAGAGAGCCTTCTTAGTGGCTTAGGAGGCTAGGAGTGCAGGGCCAGGTCTGAGCGCAGCTGAGAGAAGCCTCGAATGGCTTTCTTTATTTTATTATTTTTTATGTTTTATTTTTATGAGTCCATTGTTGATATATATATTTGTCGGGTACATGAGATACTTTGCTATAGGTGCACAGTGCATAATTATCACATCAGGGTACATAGGGTATCCATCCCCTCAAGCATTTATCATGTCTTCATGTTATAAACCTTCCAATTATGCTCTTTTAGTTATTTTTAAATGTGCAATAAAGGATTGTTGACTGTAGTCACTCTGTTGAGTTGTCAAATACTAGATTTTATTCATTCTAATTATATTTTTGTACCAATTAACCATCTCCATTCCCCCTAGAATGGCTTTCTGCTCATGGCCATGTGCACTTGCAGGCGGGCAGATAGAGCCTCAGAGTCAACAATGAACGTCTGCATCCTCTATTTTAATTAGAGCTTCATTCAGCCCTGGGAAGTAGGCTCAGCATAGACGCCTCCACCCAAAGGATCCAGGAGCAATTTGCTGAACTTCTAGAGTCAGAGCCCACCAAGGGAAGGGCCTGATGGAAGGACACCTGCTCATGCATGGTGGGTAAAGGTGTGAACCCTGGAGCCCACCCAGCAGGACCCATGAAGCACGGCGCCAAGACTGAGCCCTGGCATGGGATCAGCAAGATTGGCCTTCTCCCTGGTAATGAGAGTGATGGGGAGCTGCTGCAAATACAAACGAAGCTTCACTTGCTCTCCTGCCACTCCCCTCTTGCTGTGTGGCCCCGTTCCTAACAGGCCATGGATCGGTACTGGTCCATGGTTTGGTCCATGGTCCATCGGCACTAATCCATCGGTACTGGTCCATCTTATGTTATGATCAGACATACTACATATGTATACAAGTGAATATTTTTTTAAATGACACAAAATTATCACAAAACAATACTTTGAATGATGTATTCTGATAGATTCAACTCTTCTACTTCATTCAAATGAAAATCTGATCATGACCCATTAAGTTGATTTCACAACCCACTTATCAGTCATAACCTACAGATGGCACTGCTTTAAAGATATTATTCTGGCTGTTGGGTATAAAATACATCGTGGGGGGTGTGGGGACAGGAGAAAGAAGAGGCATGAAGCGCAATGAGGAGGACATTGCACAAACTCAGGCACAAGCGGATAGTGGATTGGAGCAGGGTGTTGGTGGTAGGGGCAGAGGCCAGTGGGCATTGTGTATTTTAGAAGCAGAATATACAGGACTTGTGAATGAATCAGATGTAAGGGAAGCAAGCAGGAGGAGGAATTAGAGATGACTTCGTTTTTGGTTTGGGTTGCTAGGGGAACAGCAGTGTTGATTACTGAAGTGGATTAGCCTGAGGAAAGGGGCAGATCTGCAGGTAATTGAGAGTTCTGTTTGGGCTGTGTAAATTTCAGTGCAAGTTCACCCATTTTAATTGTTCCTGCTCTAGTCTTAGAGTAAGCTGGAGAAAGTACATAGCAGATAGAGAAAAACCCCACAGTGAAATGTTAAGGTAAACAGAAAACTTAGTTAACATCTACTCAGGGCTTGCTCTGTACCAGGCTCACACTGCATTACACATATTCATTTAATTCTCAGGATAATGCAATGAAATAGGTGCTATCGTTATCTATGTTTTACAGAAGAAGCACTGAAAGGTTACTTTCCTTGTCTTCAGTCACTCAGCAAATACATGAGCTGAGACGTGAACCAAGTCTTCCTGATGACAAAATGATATTGCTCTGTCAGAGAAAGAGGTACTCAATCTCTTGGAGTAAGACGAATCTTTTCTTATGAATTTTGATGTGGAAAGATGTTCACATTATATTGCAGATTGAAACACAAAAGCATGATTCAAATCAGAAACAGTATGTGTAGCTTCTGTTTTTACAGTAAAAGTTAAAAACGTGTCTATGCATAGATAAAAGTTGAGAATTATATGTATTACAAAGTTAACACAGGTTCTCACTGATGGGATTACAGGTAGTTTAAATGTTTGACAGTGATCATGTATAGCCATTGTAAAATAATTTCTTTTAAGATAGAGGAGGAAGTGGAAACAGTGTTCTGCGTATCTAGCCTGTATGTGACACAGACTTATGGCAGGAAAGTGCCTCAGAGGACAAGTGTGCATTGTAGTGGAGGCTTCTGAGAATGTGGGCTGTCATCCTGGTACTCCCTATCTGCAGATCACTGTGTGGCCTTGGGACCACAAGGTCCTCAGAGAGGGATCTCAGGGAAAGTACCTGCAGCAGTGGTGTCTTGGTAAATGTTTAACCACCAGCTCTCCAAAAAAGAAAATGTCTGATTTCTACGGCATAAAAACTCATACCAGTTTCGAATGCAAATTGAGAATAGATGAACAACAGTGTACAAGTATATGGTATTTCCACCATGTAAATAAAACTTGTAAATGTCCTCCCGAGTATAGTTAACAGTAAAATGCAATAAAGGAAATAGGACATGATGAGTGGGGAGTGTTTATTACCTTTTTTAAAACATAAATTATTTGGTTGCAATCTCTTATCATCTAATTTTTAATAATGACTGTGTTTAACAATTGGCTTACAAAATTCCCCGAAATTTAGCAATTGGCTCTAGTGAGTCAGTATGAGTCTGCTCCAGCACACCACTGCCTCGGAGCCCTTTGGGCTTTGTCCAAGATCAGAAGGAGCCATGTGCCTGCTGAGGCACCTGAAGGAGGGAGCCTCGCCCCCAGCTTCCTGGCCCCACAAGGCATCTCAGCTTGAATCTCAGTCCGGAAGGAGAGAGAGGAAGGCGCATAGGAGAGGACTTCAACCAGGAAGGTGAGTGGCAGGAAGGGCTGGCAGCATCAATGTTATCATGGGAGCTGTTTTTCTCTGTCTTATCAATGGCAGAGACCAGGGAAAACAATACCCCTGCCTTGATATCACTGTGTAAGCCAACAGGAAAACCCCAGAAACATGGGTCTGCGATGGCTTGGCCAATCTGGGTGGGCCAGGATTCCTTTCCCAGCTCTGAGCTCCTGCCTTCTGCCTGGCTCTGCTTTCTGTGCTCCAGTATGCTGATTACATAACTCCAAGCTCAGTTTCTCCTCTCCCAAATGGCCCAACTTGGCAGGTCCTGCAGAATTCAGGGGCATAGCTGCCTGTCTCTCACTATGAAGACTGTGGCAGAAGCAGGGCAAACATTCCTGCTCCTTGGCTCTGTGTGACCGGCCTGGACACCACCCAATCTCCATATCATCTTCACTTTGAGAGCTGTGTAGGCACTGAAAACATCATCCTCCATCAGCAGATTTGGAAACTGAGGTCCAGGGAGGCCAGGGAGCCTGTTAAAGTGGCAAAAGAACCAACTGCACACACATTTCATAAAATTAAAAAGTGGGAGATCAAGTGTTGCAGAGGGTGTGGACCTATAGGATTTCTTGTGTGTTACTGGAGAACATTAGCGGTATCTTGGAAAGGTGAATTCTGCAATGTTGCACATACCCTGAACAGCTGTTCTTGCAAACGTAGGTCAAGAAGAGTCATAGCAGCACCATTCACAGTTGCAAGGACCGTCAACAGGAGAGTAGTTGAATAAACAGTGGTTGAGTCACACAATGGATGGAATACAGGAAGCTAAATCTAAATGAATGAATGAACGAATTACAGTGGCATGCCTCAATATGACTAAAATTTAGTAGCATAGCCAGGCATGGGGGTACATACCTATAGTCCCAGCTACTCAGGAAACTGGTGGGATTGCTTGAGGCCAGGACTGTAGTGCACTATGACTGTACTTGTGAATAGCCACTGCACTCCAGCCTGGGCAAGATCCTATCCCTAATTTAAAAAAAATAGCAATACAACATTAAGTGAAATAAGTTAAGTCATAAAGATTTTATACAGCATGATACATTATGAAGGAAGTTAAATAACAAATCAAAAGTATCTATTTTTAGAATACATTCAGATTAGATACAATTAAATAAATATGAAAGCAGGAGAGTGATTCGAGACGGTGATTATGTCAGGTTGGGAGAACCCAGGAGATAGGCTAGGGATAGATCTCATACGTAGATATAAGTTATTGTCAGGGTTCTCATTTTTATGGTGGCTGATTTGTACAGGGACTATAGGCAAACAATTAAATAAAATATAATATTATGAAGGAAGGATTATGGTTAACTCCCTTCTGTGCCCCTGGGCTGTGGGGAAGAAGAAGGTTGGCATTGAGAATAGAAGACTTAGTTGCTGCCATTATCTGGTTTTTGGAGGACAACTTAAAATCACAGAACCAGAACTCACGTGCTTTCCCCTCAGGCCTCAGTTTTCACATCAGTAAAATCAGGTTTGGGGATCAGATCATCTTTGAGCTCCTCTATTAGTTGAGACAGAGCAGGCCCTGCTACAGCAACAGATAAGCCTCCCTATCTCAGGGGCCGAACACATCACAGTCTGGGAGGTCACCCTGGTCAGCTCACCTACAACACTCATTTAGGGATCTGGCCTCTTCTCTCTTAGAGACTTTCACCTTACAGATGGGAGAGAGAAACCGTGGAGAACCCACACCCACTCTTGCTGATGCCAAAGAGATACACTTCTCCTACTCACCTTCCTGCTGAGAAAACACAGTCCTCACCCCACTGCAAGGGAAACTGAGTGAGAAGGGAGGAGGACGTGCCTGATCAGGGAACGCTGACCCTCCCTGCACGAGCTCCCTGTGTGTCTGTAATCCTCAGAGTCTCCGGGATGTTCCAGCCCAGAGTCGACAATCTCCTGTTTCTGAGTCTACAAACCACAAACGCTTTCTGAGTTTATTCATTCTTTCCTTAAGTAAACAGAAGGCCTACCCTGATCCAGCACTGGGTTAGGCCAAGGAGCTATCACTCCTTAAGGAGCTCATAGTTTGGGGGTGAGTGCTGGTGGGAATGGAGGGAAAGGGAGGACTGACCGTTTTACAAATGTCATCCTATCGTGTGAACTCCCCATAGTCAAAGACATAAGAGAGAATATCTAATGAGTGTGTGTGATGGGGGAGGAGGTTGTGATCACAAAAGTCTTCTTTGAGAAAGTCAGTTTTTCAGCTGGGTGTCTAAGGGTGAGAGGAGACTGCCAGAAAGACTAAAAGTGGGGGCTCTTCCCAGTAGGGGAACAGCATGTGCAAAGGCATGAAGGCAAGGAAGGCCTTGTGTGCTAGGGAAAGGCCAGTTATCTCATTTTGCCGAAGATGGGGTAGACATGGTGTAAGGATTGGGGGGTAGGCCGTACCAGCCATTAGGGTAGAGGGGTGATCAGGAGTCAGATGCAGAAAGGCCATGAATGTCATACCCAAGAATAGGTGTTTGAATTTTATTCAGTGGGCTACCGTGGAAAGCTTCCATGTGGGCAAAGAAGGCCAAGGGGTGACTGGAGTGGCAGTTTCAGCCCCTCCTCAAGTCTCCATTAGCCAACTTCCCTTCCATTCTCTGATGTAAACAAGCCTTTTCTCAGAATAATGTAGACATTCAACTTTACAGCGAGCGTCTTAATCCCCATCTCCCAAACAGATGTTCTACTAACCTAAATACATAGAAATTCCAGAGCCATTCTCCTCATCACCCACAAGAGGACAAGCTCACATTTTGATCACTGGCTGTGACTCACTAGGCCTCACGTGGAGTGACCAGTAACCCCTGGAGGCCTGGGGTCTCTCTGCAGGTTGAGGTTTGGTAAGAGGCCACTGATAAAATGTACGGTAGGTCCCCCTTGTCTGCAGTTTTGCTTTCCATGGTTTCAGTTCCCTGCAGTCAACTGTGGTCCAAAAATACGAAATGGAAAATCCCAGAAATATACAATTCATGAGTTTGAAATTGCACACCATTCTGAGCAGTGAGATGAAATCTTGTCCCATTCCACCTGGGATGTGAATCATCCCTTTGTCCAGTGATCCACCACAGCCAGTGATGGACGCTGCCTGCTTGTAGACATTGTCTGCTCCTGAAAGCCAGCCATGGACCTCAGCAGCACTCAATGGTCCAGGGTCACCAGAAGCAGATGAGCCTCCTTCTGAAATGTAGTCTAAAGGTCAAGAGTGGCCTAATGCAACATCCTAATGCCTATCGCTCCCCTCACTTCACCTCCTGATGCAGGCATTTCAACGTCTCACAGCAGCACAAGAAGAAGGGTGATACAGTACAATAAGACCCTTGGAGAAAGAGAGAACATGTTCACATAACTTTTATTACAGTATATTATTATAATTGTTCTATTTTATTATTGTTAATCTCTGCCCCTACTTTCTTTTAGATGGAGTCTCATTCTGTCACCTAGGCCAGAGTACAGTGGTGCAATCTCAACTCACTGCAACCTCCTCCTCCCAGGCTCAAGTGGTCCTTTCACCTCAGCCTTCTGAGTAGCTGGGACAACAGATGCACACGACCATGCCTGGCTCCTTTTTTGTATTTTTTGTAGAGACCGTGGTTTCACCATGTTGCCAGGCTGGTCTTGAACTTCTGGCCTCAAGCAATCTTCCTGCCTCAGCCCCCCAAAGTGCTGAGATTACAGGCATGAGCCACCACATCCCACCTGTTAATCTCTTAATGTATCTAGTTTATAATTTCAACTTTATCATGGTCATGTATGTATGTATAGGACAAGTGTGTGTGTGTGTGTGTGTGTGTGTGTGTGTGTGTGTCTGTGAGTGTTTCAGAACTACCTGCAATTTCAGGCATCCACTGGGGGCCTTGGAATATATCCCCCATGGATAACAGGGCACTACTGTGTGATTGCTGCCCATAGCTCCTATATGACACTAGACATCACTTTTCTGAGGACGGTTCCTCTGGAAGCAGAAAGCCCAGTGACTGCTAGGAACCAGAGGTCCAGGGTGTTCTGCTGGTTTTCCCAGGCCACACACAAACCCAAGGCCCCTGACACCCAGGCTGGGACCCCTCACCCCCACGTCATACTGTCCAGCCATGACACCAAGCAAGCACTCCCTTAGGGCTTCCAGAGGCCAGAGCCCTCAAAGCGTCTCCTGCCTCCCTGTGTCAACTGGGATTCCAGCGGCAGTGGGAAGATTTAATACACTAGGAAATGGTCCAGGGGAGGAGACTCAACTTGCTAGTGTCACACAGCCCAGGAAGTGACAACCTCCAAAGCTCCAGGCACTTTCCACAGCTCGGAACCTGCAAAGAGCGGTAGGCTGAGTTTAAGATTCCAGGACTTACCCACCCTCTGCTGCTCAAGATAATCTTAAAGGCTGCTCAGGAGCCTGAGGGTGGGGCCTGGACTGGTCAGGCTGCCCTCATGGTTTTGCCATCTGTGCACTGCACAGAGATATCAGGGGCTCGCGGGGGCTGAAATCTGGTTAGTGTAAACAGCAGGGCTGCATCCATGGAAGGAGAAGGTAGTGTGTGTGTGTGTAGAGTGTGTGTGTGTGTGTGTGTGTGTGTACGTAAAGGTGCTTTGAAACCCAGATTTCAGTCCACTGGGTTGGTTCTATGGCAAAAGCAGCAATTACTTTTGCACCAACCTAATAATTCTACACAGTCACCATATGGATTAGAGAGTGGCCTGGGAGGGTAGATATAAAGTCAGCATGGCAAATAATTTGCATCTTCAGGGCCAATTCCAGCATCTCTTTAGTGGTGCCGTGGGGTGCTGTATTGAGCAGGAACCTGAAGTCTTGCCTTGAAAGGGGATCTGCAGTCAGCGAGGTCTGTCCTGGGTGGGGGATGGGGCGGTGGTGCCTGTAAGGGGAGTGTTTGCCATTTTGCCATCTCTGCTGTAAACTGACACCTTCTGTGTCAACACACAGTCCAAAGGAACCCAATGCCCAGCCCTGGCCTAGAGGAGAGGCAAATCTTAGCTTTGCCAGTGTGTGCTTTGCTGTTTATTCCTGACACATGGAGTGTGGGAGGGTTGAAGAGGATTTGGGGTTCCTTCGCATGATATATCACCATGGGGCGATGTTTTAGAGAAATAAGAAGCATCGATATGCACAGGATTGTGATGATCCGTCTTCACCCCCTGCTCATCTCTCCTTGCCTCCTGGGCCCAATGTGAAGGCTGACTCCCTCATAAAGACCAACTGCTTCCTCTTCTTGCCCAGGTTTCTCCAGCTCCTCTGAGCTCAGAGCTCTTGGTTTGAAGCTTCACCAAACTCTTATCAGACCTGTTACCTGAGTAACTTTAGGAACAAACTTTTTCCTACTTGTCCCCTCCTGCCCGCATTTCTCCAGATAAACCGAATATGACTGCTTTGAAATGATCAATGTCACCCTCCCCTCCCGCATGACTGCCTCCTCACTTGACGAACAGCAAAGCTCCTTCCTGTTTGCATCCTCCCTGGATCCTGTCAGTCACTGTAGAAGTTGGTAAGGATGGGATCAACATTCCCGCTTGATACCTGGAAAAATTGAAGTTTATGGAGAGGGCAGGCCTAGCCAAGGTCACCGGGCCAGGTTTCTTTCCTCCAAATCCTGTATTCCCTCCACTGACCATTCTAGAGACTAGGGTGGCTGGAGCCACCAGAAGGGGAAGGGGAGACAGATATGGGCCTCACCTCGGCGCTCCCTCCTTCTTTCTGGTCTGAGGACAGTACATGGGGCCAGAGCTGCCACACCTGGATGCTGCCACACTGGGATCAATGAAGAGAGAACTGGGAGGTAGCAGTGGGTTAGGAGAAGGTGACTGAGCTCTCAGGTTTACTAAGTGACCCTGGGATGGTTCTTCCCTTCTCTGGGCCGTGGTACCTCCTCCTCTGTAAAGTGAGGGCTTGGAACCTCTGACATTTTAAATGCAGGGCTCCTTAGCGTGCACATGATAGGGTGAGGAGGTGCAGAGTTTGGCCATGGCCCAGTCTTCTGGCCTGGTACCTGGATCTCTAGTACCCATCTGGCCACTCACACCTACTACCCTCTCCCACAGTACATGTTGTCCCAGGGGATCCTGGAGCATGCATTCCCAGTAGCTGGCTGAGGGCTGACCTTAGGTCAATCAGTTGCCATCCAGGCAAACTGCCCATAGGGTGCTCATATTTATTAATCACCTACTAGGTGCAGAGCCCACATGTTGAGCAGGTGTCCGGTGGGCAAGGAGAGGGAGAAAAGTACAAAACCAAAAAAGCCACTCAGGCTTCAAAGAGGAGCAAAATCTGAGCATCCATCCATCCATCCATCCATCTCTCCACCTATCCATCCATCTCTCCACCCATCCATCTATCTCTCCACCCATTCATCCAATCATCAGCCCAGCAACAATTTCCTGATTATCCATTATCTATGCTCCAGGCTCTGGGTAGAAACTATGTCTGGGAGAAAGAGGCAGAGGCCATCAATGTGGTCACTGGGTGTGATAAACACCCTCTTGGCATCAAATCACTCTGAAGGACACAGGAAAGGACCAGAGGCTTCTCTAAGCAGGTGTCAGATTCCCAGTTACTTCCCCTCCCTGAACAGCAGTTTTCTCTATAAAATCTAGGGAAGGTCTTCATCAGTGCTTCCAAATCCTATCTCTACCCTTGGACACCCAAAGACAGTGGCAGAGTTCCAGAGATAATACCAACTATTTCTTTTCGGGAGGACAGTTTCACTCTGTTGCCCAGGCTGGAGTGCAATGGCATGATCTCAGCTCACTACAGCCTCCACCTCCTGGGCTCAGGTGATCCTCCCATCTCCGCCTCCTGAGTAACTGGGACCACAGGCATGCGCCACCATGCCCAGCTAATTTTTGTATTTTTTGTAGAGATGAGGCTTTGCCATGTTCTCAAGGCTGGTCTGGAACTCCTGGGCTCAAGCAATCTGTCTGCCTTGGCCTCCCAAAGTGCTGGGATTACAGGTGAGCCACCATGCCCAGCCCCAAATATTTCTAAGAATAAAATGGTTATCACATGTATTTGCAACAACCGTGTTCCTACTCTTCAAACAGATTTAACACTGTTTAAAAATAGAAAGACTACTGTATAGATGTGTTCTTGAGGAATGAAAATATTAAGATATGATTGATATATGTGCTGTCCTTTGTATTAATAACTGGAAATTGATAGACAAGATGGAGTTTTGAGATCCAAGGGGCTCTTGAGGTTCGTGAGAAAGGGGAGCATTTGGTCATCACTGAGGCCTTTCCGGTGCGAGCGTCCATAGATGTGCTTAGGTGTCCTGCAGGTGACTGGAGTAACTCGGTGAGTGGGTGGCAGGAAGAGCTGTCCTTTATGAAGTGTCTTCCGTTTACCAAGCCCAAGCTGGGAAGCACACAAACGTCCCCGGCGGCGGGAAGGTGACTGCTCCCATTTTACAGAGGAGAAAGCAGCCTTGCTCGCAGAGGTTAGGCGTCACGCACAGGTCACTCCGCTGGACGGTGGCCGAGCTAGCACTCAACGCTGGGCGGAATGGCTTCAGAGCCAGACTGAAGGTGGGAGAGGTGACTCAGTCCCACCCAGGTGGTGAGCTCCTCTGGGCCAGGTCCCGGGCGCTGCGCAGCGAAGCACCCCGAGAAGGAAACGGTGAAGGCCGCGGAGCTTCTTGGGGCGTCCGGCGGAGGCGGAGGCGGGGGTCCCTCCAGGCAGTCTTGGACTAGCTGAGTTGTCCCAGGAAGACGGGTGATAGCCGCTTTCCCGAGCTCCCTCGGCCCAGGCTGGAGTCCTGGCGACTCGCCAAGGCACTGGAGCGGGCTGGGGCTGGAGCCGGGGCTGGAGCCGGGGCGAGAAGAGGGATGAGAAGCCAGGCGGGCCCAGAGCAGAAATAGGAGAAGGGAGAGGCGGAGGGGGCGGGGAGCCTTTCCTGGGGCAGGAACCCGGGACCCCCTCGGCGCAGCCGGCCGCAGAGTGATTCTGCAGATGGAAGGAATTAAGTAGGAGGGGAGGGTCCGACGGTGATAGCGAGAGGAGGGGGTTAGAAGTGTGTGTCTGTGTCCGCGCGTCCGAGAGCGGAGCGGGAGAGACGGAGAGAAACATCAGACCACATGGAAATAAAAGAGAGGAGACAAGAGAGAGAAAGTGAGAGAAAGAGAGAGAAGGACACACACATACACACACACACACACACACGGAGCGCGCCGCACAGAACCACGACCGACACAGGAGACACTAGTCTAAGAGAGAGAGAAAGAAGGAGTATAGAAAGGACGGAAAATAGGAAAGGAAAAGTGAGTGAAAATTAAATAATTGGGGAGGATTTGGACAGAACGAGCCAAAAGAGAGCTGACAGCAGAGGGAGACGAGATTGATTAAGCCGGGGCCGCCCTGAGCTCGCGGCAGCTCGGGGAGCTGGGTTGGCAGGGCCGGGGCGAGGCGGGGCTTGGGTGGGGCCTCGCATAGGCGGTCCATACGCAGATGAGCTTCAGTCCCCTCTCGCCCCGCCCCTGACGGTTTTTATTCAACGAGACAGCCAATCCGAGGCGAGGACGGTTCCAGGCGGGGCAGGGATGGGCGGGGCATCGTGGACCCCACCCCCGGAGCCTCCGCCGGAGGGGTCAGCAGCGAGGCAGATAGCGGATCGCCGGGCGGGGCGGGACGCGGTGGGCGGGGAGGAGGGGGCGGGGCCAAAAGTTTCCTGCCCAACTTTCGCTGCCTCCTTCCACTGCCCGCGCGCGCCCGGGCTGCAGTCGGGGGGAGGCGGCGGCGGTGGCAGCGGCTGGGGGCAGCGCTCGGGGCGCAGGGCGCGGGGCGATCGCCGTCGGGGCTCGGGAGGCGGGCAGTGGGCGCAGGCTCCCCGGTGCCCGCCCCTCCGCTGCGGAGGGGGGGCGCGAGCGGGCGGCCGGGGAGGGGCCGGCACCGCCGCCGCAAAATGAGCCTGCTGTCGGCCATCGACACGAGCGCCGCCTCGGTGTACCAGCCTGCCCAGCTGCTCAACTGGGTCTACCTGTCGCTGCAGGACACGCACCAGGCTAGCGCCTTCGATGCCTTCCGGCCCGAGCCAACCGCCGGCGCCGCGCCCCCGGAGCTGGCCTTCGGCAAGGGCCGCCCGGAGCAGCTGGGCTCGCCCCTGCACTCCAGCTATCTCAACAGCTTCTTCCAGCTGCAGCGCGGAGAGGTGGGTGCCCCCGCGCGCCCCCGCCCACCGCCCCCCGCGGCGGGCCGTTCCCTGTCGCACCCTCTCTTCCTGGCCTGGCGCGGCCCGGCTCCGCATTGCCCGGCCCGGCTTGGCTTGGCTTCGCTCAACTCTGCCAAACTCGCCGCCCGAAGTCCCCGGGGTGCCGGGAGCGCGTCACCTCCCGGCCGAGCCCGGGCTGGAGCTGCGCAGGCCGGGGCGGGGCTCTCCCGCCCCCTCTCCCTGCCGGGGCAGCCCTGCTCCAAGGGGTTGGGGGAGGGAGTTGAGGAGGGTTTGTCTCCGGATTCTCTCCAGACAGCTGGGGTGCGGCCTGGGCGGGGAGCCCCTTCCAAGTGTCCTTCTCACGTCCAACCCTGTCCTCGTTCTGGACACGGCGGGCTGGGACCGAGAGTGCAGATTCTGCTCGGAGCGTCTCTGGAAGGGCCTAAAATCTTTCCTCCGACCTCTGCCGTTCCCGAATAGAAGGGCACCGTGGAGAGTAGTGACTGCCCAGAGGGCTTCTCCTGCTGTTCTCACACGGGGACCCCAGTTACGTCCTCCAGCTGCTGGCCCTCCCCCAGCCACATAGGAAGTGGTTTCTGAGGGCTTGACCCCACAGACTGCGCTGTCCCCAGCCCTCCCAGCTTGGAAGGAAATGAAAGGGAAATCCTCTTGAGCTCTCGAGAGGGGGGCTAGAAACGGGGAGAGGTTCCAGCTGCCCAGCGCCTTCTGCAGAAACCTGGGCCGGCTGTGTTGCAAAGTCTGCCTGTTTGATAGATTCAGTTACAAAGTCGACTGGGCAGCGCCTCTTTGCCAGCAAGATAAATACACAGATCGCCACCACCTCCCAGCCCCCTTTGAGGAGTCTCCAGGGCCTGTCCAGATACCACTCCTCTCCGTGGGCTGGACTCTTCCCCTCCCTCCGTTTACTCCTACCTCATTTGGGAATTTCAGACACCCATCTGTGGCCTTCACTTCTTCCCCTTGTGGGAGCTTCCTCTGCAAAGAGGCAAGAGGTGTGTTATGGGGAGGACACACATGGAAGTCACTTTCTTTTCAAACCTGGGCACACCTGTGAGTCTGAGGAGAGTCAGGGTCCCGAATGGGTTGGGGAGGAAAGCCTATGTATGCAAGGGTGTGCTGGAGATGAGAGAGGGAGGCAGAGGGTCACCCTTGAGTTCAACTCCGACATTATTTACTGCAGCAGACATGGACGTATAAAATGCTGGCCTAAGGCCAACACTACCCAGGCTAACCTGTTGACCTGTGTGGGTAGAATAGGTGTGGGAGGGGGCTGGGCACAGAGGAGGAAGATGAGTCTGGAAGGGCGCCCTTTGGTGCCAGGCAAAAGTATTTGTATGCCGAACTCTTTGTAAACTGTAAAGCATTCTCTCCACATGAGGAATTGTTGTTGGCTGGAGATCTTTCTTTCTTTCTTGTAAGAGACTTTTCTGCCCCTTCAGCGAACTGGCTTCAGGTGACCAGTGACTTTGGAGGACTATTTGTGGGGTGTTTCTTCAGTGCATGCGTCTTTTCAGTTGTTTGTTCTCTTACTAAACGTTTGTTGTGCTCTGGCCAGGCCCTGGGGACTCATAGCCACAGGCTAGTGGGAACTACAGATGAGTAAACAGACAAGGTGATATAGGGTGTGAATGGTAGGTGATTTGATGGGGGCGCTTGCAGGAGCCCCAAGGGAGCTTCTCACCCGGGAAGAAGGGTGAACATGACCCACAGGTCAAGTGTGGACCCCTAATCAGCCTCTTCCAGCCTCCCTCTGCTCCCCCAACCATGGGTGGCCTTGTTCCCCATCTGTGGTCTCCCCTGACAGGACCTGGGAGTTTGGGGCCATTGAGAGTACCCCATGGGAATAGGATGTTGTGCTGCTTTTTGAAAATTTCTGGCATCCAGGATCCCAACTGGAGCTCAGTGAGACCTGCATTCTGTTCATTGCTGTGTACCTCAGTTTCCCCATGAAGGGACACAGTGTGGACAGAGCAGGAAAAGGTTATACTGTATTGTGCCCTGGTGGGGCAAAGTCTTTCATGACCTGACTTCAGGGAACCCCATCTCTCTCTGGGCCTTAGCTTACCCATCTGTTACATTTAGTCTCCGCTATGCCCAGAATGGTGTATCTATAGCATCTGAGACCTGTTCAATCAAGAGAGGGCTGGGGGACGCAAGAGGGGCTTCTCTGATGCTCACAGGCCAGTGGCTTCCTTGGAGGTGATGGAGGGCTGTGCCTGCTGACTTCCAGAAGGCTCTCTTGGCTTCAGGCTCACTCATCCTCACCCCCCACCCACTTTGCCTCCTAAACCCTCGCAAAGCCTCAGCTGTGTTCCTGGGGACAGGCCTTTCCTGCACCCAGGGCTTAGCTGGTGACCTAATATGGCTCCAAAATAGCAACTGGCTGAGAAGGTAAGAAAAAACAACCCCCACCTCAATGCCACCAAGGGGCTGGTCAGAGAGGAAGCAAGTTGTGTGTGGGCCGGAGGGGACTCTGTGGAGGGACCCAGGGGGCCCAGGAGCATCGCCATTCTGTGAGAGGCCTGGCAGGCCCGGTGGCAGTGCCTGCGGATGTGACTTGCATGCTGACCACTGACCACGGCCTGTCTACACCAGCCCCTGTGCCAAGAGCCCACCCCCTCCTGCACCACCCCCACGCTGCTCCCACCACAATAGCAAAACAGCATGAATGCAGCTGGGATTTGGGGGGGGTGAGGACAAGGGGGCACAGAAGCCCATTGTGCCCCTGGAACCTCAGCTCTGGAAGCTGAAGATAAGCCAATGGTTCTGAGTGGCACACTGGCCCTGAGAGCAGAGAGAGAGATGGCAGAGTTTACACCAGAGTTCCCGGTGCAAGAGCAAGCACCAGGAGGTGACTTGGATTCTTGTGGGGACTTCCCAGTTTGTGGTGAGGGTGCCAGGCTAAAGCGGGCACAGGCACCTGGCACAGTTTCTTAAAAGGCCTCTGGGTCTAAAATCTAGGCCCTGTGAAACTCAGTTTCAAAAACCTGATCTATGGCAACAATGATACATTTTTGGAAAGGGAATCCTAAGACCCTTCGCTGAGCCTCTTCTCTCTCTCCAGATACCCAAGGAAGGCAGTTCTGAGACGGAGTGGGGGCTGGGATGCATGGGGTCTTCCCTGCCAAGTCTTGTTTGGAATTTAAATTCACAGCCGTGAAGGGGCTGTGGACGTCGTCTCTGGAAAAGCTGAGTTATCTCTTTGTGAAGATTACCTATTGGGCCCCTTGGAGGGCTGTCCAGAGCCCCTCCTAGGTAGTCCCTGTACCCCCCAGCTCCAGAGGAGATGTGGCTGTCTCACTCCATTCAGGTTGAATTCTTAGGGCAGCTGTTCTCTTTCCTTCTTTCTCCAGGGACAGAGGTAGCTGGAAGCTGTGGGCCTACTGTCAAGAGACCCCTACTTTGTGAATGTTGGGGGAAGGACTTTGGGGTCAAATACATTTGGAAGACACAGTGTCCTGCCTTTCCCTTGGAGACACACAAAGCTCACTAGCACAGTAAAGGCTCTGAGAAGTCCTGCAGTGCAAAACCTGTTCACCTGTCTTCAGCCTGACAGTTCCTACACCTATTTCAGCAGAGAACATTTTTGGCTCAGGACACCCGCCAGTGTTCTTTCGAACATCTCCAGGCCCAGGGATGCTTCTTCCTGAGAGACCTCTCCATTGTGGGATCGTTCCAACATTTAGGAAGCTCTTCCTGGAGCACTGTCCTCTGCAGCCATGAACCTCCTCTTTGCTGCTCAGGTCTACCCACTGGAGGTTTGTCACGAGGCTTAACAGATGGCCTTTCCCTTGGCCATAGCCCTTCTTTACGGACACAGCCCTTCTGTTGCTCCCTTAGAGGAGTAACTATAGTGTCCTTCTTTAAAAGGCCCCGGTCTTGACAGTTTTCTGAGAGTTTGGATGTGTCACCTGTGCCCTCAGCAGGTGGGGATGCCTGACCAGTGTGGATCTGTGGAACAAAGCCACATTTCTGCTCAAGGATAGGAGGTGCTTATGGTCGAGAGTGGGCTTAAGGAGCTCGAGTGTGTTCCCAGCAGCCTTTGCAGTCTGTGTGTGTTTAGGGGGCCACCCCTGGGCCTGGGAGAAATGGTCATTCTATTCCAGCCCAGAGTTTGGGAGGATGC
This sequence comes from Cheracebus regulus, assembly GCA_963574635.1. NCBI lineage: Eukaryota > Metazoa > Chordata > Mammalia > Primates > Pitheciidae > Cheracebus > Cheracebus regulus. The sequence goes on along the minus strand of CAUYQU010102983.1, from coordinate 21,027 downwards.
TCCCAGCTCTCTTGGCCACCCCTGGGAAGCTAAAGGGTGACTCAGGCAAGGAAGACAGTCATTTGAGAAGCTGTTGGCTGAGGCAGCCTGACCATCCCTCTTTCAAATTACATCCAGGACAGGCATGGGCTCAGAGGGAAGACCACACCTCGTGGACCTTCTGAGTCAGGTGGGAGGGAGGAAAGCAAACGGCATTAGTAATCAGTAAGTAGCAGTGGCAGGGAGCCAGGTGCTGTCACTACCCAGAGGAGGGCTCAGGGAGGAGATGGCCCTTGTGGAACAGTCCCCTGGTCTTGAGTGGTGCTCAATTCATCGTGTCTCTTTCCTCATAGCTCCCCCTTTTTTTTTTTTTTTTTTTTTTTGCAGAAGAGAACACAGAGGCCTGGCAGGTCACCCAGCCAGTCAGTGGGAGAGCTAGGTCTAGAATTCTTCTGTGTTCCAGCTATGGGTTACCTCTGCGACCCGTCCTGCAGTTGGTCCCCAGGTTTGCCCTCCCCTGGATCAGCCTCCAGGTCCCAGTGAGGACAGGCAGCAATCCATCTGGACCGGGGCATCCTATCAAGCCTCAACACCTCCGACATTTTGTCCTTGATCCCCAAACTTTCTGTAGTTGCTGGGTACTGGTCATGGGTTCCGGATTTCCTACCATGTCCCTGTTCTAGCCACTCCCCATCAACCCCCCGTGGGGGCATGGGTCCAAGGCTGCCTGGTTTAGGAGAAGCAGAGGAGATGGGGCTGAGCACCTGCTCCTGCTTCTGCACCCATCCCCTCGCCTGTGTGCAGCGTCCCCATCATCTGGATGGGGAAACTAAGGCTCTTCTAAAGGAAGATGATGCATTCAGGGAATCAGTGGCAGAACCAGGACGCCAGGTTCTCAGGACGCCTAGGTCTCAGGTTCTTTGATCTGTTCTGTGTGTGTGTGTGTGTGTGTGTGTGTGTGTCTGTGTGTCTGTGTGTGTGTCTGTGTGTGGGTCTGTGTATGTCTGTGTGTGTTTGTGTGTGTGTCTGTGTGTTTTTGTCTGTATGTGTGTGTGTGTGTGTCTGTGTGTGTCTGTGTGTGTGTCTGTATGTGTGTGTGTGTGTGTGTGTGTGTGTGTGTGTGTGTGTGTGTGTGTGTGTGTATGGTGGTGGTGGTGGTGTTGGCATATGATTCTTTATTCAGCCGTCCTCTGGCCATACTGGTCTACTTGTGGTTTCCGAAAACATCAAGCAGCCCCTTCCTCCAAGCTCCTGCACTTGGTATTGCTCCTACCTAAAATGCCATTCCCTGCGCTTCTACATGCACACATTCCAACTGGCTTGTTTATGACACAAATGGACGTCCCTTCTCTGAGGTTTTACTTGGCTGCCATTGGGAGCAGGCCTCCCTCCAGCCACTGTAAGCCTGTGACAGATGAGTTGTAGGTGCTCCGGTAAGGCATGTCTTTTTTATTATTGTTGTTAGATGGAGTTTGGCTCTGTCGCCCAGGCTGGAGTGAGGTGGCACGATCTCTGCTCACTGCAACCTCCACCTCCAAGGTTCAAGCGATTCTCCTGCCTGAGCTTCCCGAGTAGCTGGGATCACAGGCGCCTGCCACCACTCTCGGCGAATTTTTTGTAAAGCATGTCTTAATGATTGGTCTTGTCCTGTAATAGCAATGTGTGTGTCTGTCTCAGTAGTTAGATTGTCAGCACCCTGAGAGTAGGAAGCTTGTCTTTTATACTTAGTAGTCCTGGCATCTAGTTCTTAGTCAGTGCCCAGGACATGCTAGCTGCTCAGTCAATGCTTGCGACAGGGTGGGTGTCTTGAATTGAAACCTCCCCTCCTCCCTTCCACCTCCAGACTTGTGAGCATGTAAGTACTCTCCTGAGCCTCTTAGCCTTTTGTTTTGTCTCACAGAAAAAAATATCGATGGATTGCTTGATTAATTGGAATGAGCTGACTTGGGACACAGTGAAACCTTGTCCCCTACGAGTATTTCAGCTGAGGCTCATGAATGGTCCTTGACCTTCCTTGGTTAGGGACCTCTTTAAGAATCTGAAGACAGCTAGAGTTTCTGCTGCCAGCACAATGCACAGAACATAAGCATGCGTGCACATGCCTATACACATGTTTGCATGTGATTTCACAAGGACCCTGCACACCATGCTCACAGTGGATGACAGATCAAGGCCCCCTGCCGTAGAGGCTGCAAGCCTCAGTGGTACTCCACACTGAGTACAGTCTAGCTAAATAAGCTGGTCCTTTCCAGTCCTGGGATTCTCCTATTCTTGCTCTCTGCTTTCATTCAACAAATATGCTCTAGCAGTAAGAGGCAGCCCAGTCCCTAGTGCTACACACTAGCTGGGCAGAGGGCACATAGCTGTGAAACATGAATACCTGTCAGGTGAGTGGTGACCCTGCGCTGGAGCGGTTGGAACCAAGGAGGAAAGGGATCTCCCCAGGTCCTCTCTGCTGTGTCCTCCTGCCACCCTCTGCTCCCCCATTCCTGGGGCCTTTCCCTATTTCTCTCTGCCCATTCCCCCACCGAAAATAACCTGCACTGCTGATTTAAATAAGAATCTTTTACTAAGCACTGACTGTGTCCAGGGAACTGTGTTTTACATTTGCTGGGTGAATGGGCCTCCAGGAGGCAGTGGTGCCCTCTGGGGTCCTGGGTAAGGGGTTGCCATGTCTGTCCTGGCCAGCCCAGCACAGTCCTGGACCACGGGTCAGCTTGGACCTGGGAAACAGAAGCAGAGCCAGGGGCTGAGCACAGCTGCAAACCCTCAGCCAAGGTGTGGCCATGTTTTCCCGCTGGCCCGCTTCCCATGGGCTGTCTCCTTCTCTCCCTGAGCCGGACTGATGTCCACCTTTCTGTGTATCGGACACGCATGTGTTTGACTCTGGGGAGCTGAGCCCCAGATAGAGGCCTGGAGTGGGGGAAGTATAGATCCCCTTGGGAGCAGAGGTGGATTCATTTGCAAGATGAATGGTCTCTTGTCCCAAACAGAGGAGTGTGGGTGCGTGTGTGCACACGCGTGTCTGTGGGGTGGAATAGGGGTGGTTTTGGGATAAGAAAGCCATTGTTCAACTGATGAAAGGAGCCCCTGCAGGGCTGGGGACTCGAATCAGAGTTCCTCCTCTGGGGTCTTCGCAGGCCTGGGGAGCAGGACTCAGCACTGACTTCTGCCTTGGCTGGCAGCCTGGCCCAGATGCTGCCTTCTCCATGGACTCGCCGCGGCCATGTCCTTCCCAGCGCTGGCTGCTCCCCATCCTGCCTACTGTCACTGCCTCTCCTGTCTGTCTCTTGTCCTGTCTCTGTGCCCTCTTCTCCCTCTGGGTTGTCCTCTGCAGCTCCTGCCCCCTGCCCTAACTCCTGCTACCCCTCTCCCCCTGTGCCTACCTACTGTCCTGCAGGGAGGGAAGAAAAGGGAAGTCCTGCTTGGCAGGCTTGCTTTAGGGAGAACTGGCGTCAGCCTTGGAAATCTCTGCCTCTGCACCCCATATTCCACAGCAGAACCACCATCCCCAGGGTCCACACCCCTCACGCACCCCGGAGACACTGGTCCCTCATCTTGCCAGGGCTGAGGGGCCTAGCGTATGATGTCACAGGGCCTCTGTGCCAGGAAGAGTGGTCAGGCATTTTCCTCTGACTCCCTTCCTATGAGGGAAGTCAAGCATTGGAGGCCATGTAGAGGCTGAAATATAATAGGGCAACACCTGCTGGCTGTGTTACCTTGTGCAAATCGCCCAGTCTCTCTGATCCTCAGTTTCTAGCTCTATAAAATGGGACCAATAATGCCCATTTGAAGAGTATTCTTGCCAGGTATAAGGGAACAAAGAAGGGTAAAGGATCTAGTCAAATATATGACACACCACAAGATCAGAGTAAACCACAGTCCAGGTGTAGTGGCTCATGCCTGTAATCCCAGCATTTTGGGAGGCTGAGGCAGGCAGATGGTTTCAGTTCAGGAGTTTGAGACCTGCCTGTGCAACATGGTAAAACCTCATCTCTACAAAGAATAAATACAAAAAATCAGCCAGGGGTGGTGGCACATACCGGTAGTCTTAGCTACTCAAGTGACTGAGGTGGGAGAATCACCTGAGCCCAGGAAATCGAGCCTGTAGTAAGCCGTGATTGCGCACTGCACTCCAGCCTGGGTGACAAAGTAAAAACAGTGAGACCCTGTCTCAAAGAAAAGTAAACTATGGTGTCTTCCCACCTACCTTTCCCCAACAGCCAACCAAAAACCTTGGAGAAGTTCCAGAACTGGGCAGGCAGGAGTGTGATGCACAGCCCCCTAGAAGCTGTGTGAGGGTCACATGCTTCCTGCTAGCTGCTGAGCTCACTGACCCAAGGAGGAAAGAGAGGTGGCCTCTTCCTAAGGCTGTTGATTTGGGCCTCGATGGCCCAGGGGCTTCCACTCACTGCATAAGTGGGGCTGCCTTGCACCAGTGCCCGGAGCAGCCACATCTAAGGTGGTAGTGCCCCTCCACTTGGCCTGTGGAAATGAGGGGACTGCTAGGGTATCTGTTACCCTTCCCTGCCAGTGACCATCTGCACTCAGGGCAGACTGTGGGGCAACAGAGGGCTGCAGAACCTTTACCTTCAGGGACATCTGGCCTTTGGGAGAGATGAGGAGGTCTCATGCACAGAGAGATTAGAGAGCAACTTCAGAGCTCCACTGGTCACTCAGGTGGGGCTGTGCCATGGTCCTTGCCCCCCACCCTGCCAACCGCAGTACTGGACTGGGTATAGGGGGGTGGGGGGTCAGCGAGGCCTCTGGTGGGGGTCAGGGCCTCTATGGCCAGTGGGGCTTCAGAAGCACCTGGATCAGTGCTTTTCATACTTTTCCTTGGAGCCTGAGGCCTGAGGAAGAGGAAGGGATGGGGTCAAGGCCACAACCCTGGAGTTAGAGCCCGATCTGGAGCCAGGCCCTGGAGGGGTTCTGGATGGACATAGAGAAGGGCATTCCCAGGTGAGGCAGGGAGGGCGGGCTGGAGGGAGAAAAGCAGAGCTGCGCGGTGGGCGTGGTGAGAGAGTGGGGTTAGTGCCGACAGAGGAAGGCTTGTGGGGCCGCCTTGCGCTCCAGCCACACAAGGAAGGCCATGGCACAGATGGTGCCAGTGTCGGACTCTGTGTTCCAGGCTCCAGGGGCATCTCTCAGGACCGGGTGTCTGGATCCTAGGAAAGCCAGACCGCAGGGATCAGCAGGTTGCCCTCCTTCCCTGCTCCATTTTATGCTGTACAGATGGGAAACTCAAGAGCAGGAGGGGATAGAGCTCTGTGTCCTGGCCTCTGTTCTATCCAATCTTCACAGGCCGTGAAAACAACCAGGAGGCTGCCTTGCCTTTCACCTCCCTGGCCGGAGCTCAAACAGGGCTTCGGAGAGGAAGCCGCTCACTGCCCCACCCACCCTTCACACCGGCCCGCCAAGCAGGACTTCTGGCCCTGGGGCCTGGCTGGGTGCCCTGGTCTGTGTCCCTGTGCCCCTGTGAGCCTCAGTTTCCCCATCTGTCATGTGAGAATGAGGTGAGGTCAGCTGACAGTCTGTGCTCTTTCAGCTCTAAGGTGGTGTTAGTATGGAATTAGGGCTGGGGGAAGGGCCCTAATTCCCTGGAGACAGGCTGGAGGGCACTAGAGGTGGGAAGGCTATCAGGAGGGAAGCTCTGGCCTTGAGCTGCCTAGGGCAGAGGCAAGGCTGCAGCCCTCCAGAGGGTGGGGTGTCAGCTGCCAGGGAGAGGGCACCAGCTCAGAGGCCTCTGGCTGCCCAGGGATGCCTGTGGGGCCATCCGTGGGCAGGGGAGCGTGGCCGCAAGATGGGGGAGAGGTTTTTCAGGGTGTAATTAGTGCACTTTCTGGCACCCACAGAACTTCCCCTTCCTCTTGACTATTTGCTGCCAGAACAGCCTGATTCCTGTGGACTTGCTTAAATCTTATCCGGGGGGTTAAAAAAAAAAAAGAAAGAAAGAAAGAAAGGGAGAAAAAGAAAAAAAAAATAAGAGGGTTGTTATTTGTGAAATTGTGTTTCCCAGCCATGAGGGTGAGTCACACCATTTGGGGCTTCAAGTTTCTTGTTTGGATGAACTTTTCTCTGGGAGGCTGGGGAGGATTTGGAGCGAGAGGGGGGCTGCTGGTCTGGGCAGAGTCTTAGAGTCAAGATAAGGAGACATCCTGATGGTTGGGAAGTCCAGGTGCTCCACAGCTGGGTGGGGCGGGGCTGGTGGTACCTGAATTGCCTGGGGAGGGGGGCTTGAAAAATACTGATTGGGCTGCAGTGGGTGGAGGGTGTTGTTGTTTCTCTGGAATGGAGTTTCAGTTTGGGAAGATGAAAAAGTTCTGGACAGTGGTGATGAATGCTCTTAGCAGCGTGAATGCTCTTAATCCCACTGAATGGTACACACAAAAATCATTAAAATGATAAATTGTGTTATGTATATTTTGCCACACCCCTAAAAATACAGATTTCGGTTCCTCGATTCCAGGTGGCTGCTTTGGTAGGTCTGAGATGGGGCCCAGTTTGGGCACAGTCATGTAATCTGTTAAACGGGATAGTGACTCATAGAGTTGTGGGGAGAATCAGCTATCTCAATATGTGTAAAATTTCCAGTGCCGGAGTCACAGTAAAGCTTGGTCTATGTCACTGTTATCCTCTGATCTGGTTTTCATGGGAACCCTCCCCACGCCCTGGAACGTCACCCTCCATTGGCTCCCACAGCCTCAGGGATGGGGGACCCTCTGCTTCTCAGGGTGGACTGCTCCATCTTGGGCTCGTCTGAGAGCTGGAGTGCCCCTCAGGCTGAACGCAGGTCGGTGTGGAATCTTCCACTGGTCCTGGGTTTGGCGGTCGGGCGGGGCAGTGATGGAGAAGATACAGTCAGTAGGACCCATTGAGATCCTTCCCAGTCACTCTAGGTGACTGTGTGCTGGACTGGCCTGCCCCAGAGGTGGTGTCTGTGTCTTTCCTTCCACATCCCAGGTTCTGGTCCAGATGCACACAAGAGGGAACAGAGGCCCAGAAGGAAAGGGCTGTGGTCACACCAAGAACAGCAGTGGCACCCAGATGATGAGGGCTATGTCACTAGGAGGGGAGTGGCAGATGCCTACAGATGGAATCAGTCAAGAGCTGGGGCGCACACTTGTGTGGGTGGGATCTGTCTTGGTTGGGGGAGGCCAGGCAGTGCCCTATACCCTGGGCCAGCTCACAGCTCCCCCTCTCCCCTTGCTATGCTCAGGGGACACAGAAAGGGCTGCCCCCAGCCTGGGCTCTGTCTGCCCCATCTTGGGAAGGGAGCCTGAGGCCCTTCCTTTCAGGGGTCCTGCTTACCCGTCAGCCTGGGGCTCCCCAAAACAAATCCCCATCTCCCCATCAGACACAAGGGCCCCCAAGGTCTGTCGCTTATACCTGCAGTTCTTGGGCACCTGAGCTGGGGCCAGGAGATACCCCAGCCCCAAGCCCAGATTTGTTGTTGAACTTCCTGAGAGGGCCTCCTCTTTCCAGCCTTGGCCTTGCTCCAGGAAAGGAGGACCCACTGGCTGCTCCCTGCCAGCCTCGCCACAGTCCCCACCTTGGCTAAATTCCAGTGTACCAGGCAGCCCGGAGCCCATGACTCCAATAAATAGAGGCTGTTATACCAGGAGGGGGCCTGGGCCCTGTCTGCTTTGAAGCTAAGCAAGATGTCTGGTTCCTGTCATCTGGAGGTGAGAGAGGTGGGCCACTTCCCTCCTTGGGCTTCCAGAGAGGTGGCTTGGGCCGGGCTGACTCCCCACGCACAGACTGCATCGGCCTCTGGCTGCAGGCCACCTGGCAAAGGGCCAGGCCTCAGCCTTCTCTAGGGTAAAGTGGGAGCAATGCCACAAGCTGACGTTCCCGTTCCTTACAAGGTGGGGAAACTGAGTCAGCAGTGACTTAGTAAAGTCATCCCACCAGTTAGTGGCAGAGCCCCAAATCTGACAAGTTGCTTTCTACTATGTGTTCTTACCTCGTGGCAGTATGTTAAGAATTAATGATAATAATAATAAGAGCCATCATCATCGCCATTTACTGAGTGGTTCTGAAGGGCCAGGCATGAGAGAAACTGCTTTCCATTCGTGACCTCATTTTAGCCTCATCGAAACCCTAGGAGGAGCTGTTACTGGGCCCATTTTACAGACAGGGCCACCAAGGCCCAGAGTAGTTAACTGGCTTGTCCATGGAGACAAACTAGTTAGGATCTGAACTCAGGCTTCTGGAGGCCAGAGCCGTCGGGCAGCTGAAGGCTCAGTGTGAATCCATGCGTGTGTTGGTGTATGTGGGTGGGGGGATGTGGAAATTCTTGCAGGGCCGCGGCTGCAGCGTGTGTGCCTCTGTCTCCCACAGGCGCTGAGCAGCAGTGTGTACAAGGGGGCCTCACCCTATGGCTCCCTCAACAACATCGCCGACGGCCTCAGCTCCCTCACCGAGCACTTCTCAGACCTGACCCTCACCTCCGAGGCCCGCAAGCCCAGCAAGCGGCCCCCACCCAACTACCTGTGCCACCTGTGCTTCAACAAAGGACACTACATCAAGGACTGCCCCCAGGTGAGGCAGCCCTGGCCCTGGGGGTGCTCTGGGGCTCCCCTGCTGACCTGCGGACAGGCCCCCGTGGGTAGAGCAGGGCAGTGGCCTCCCCAGGGCCCTTTCCACCCATGAGTGGCCCCGTGGTCCTCTGGCCTCTACCCTTTTGTCCCTGCTGGGATTTCCGAGGCAAGGCTAGCTGGTGTGGTCGGGACAGGGGCCCAGCTTGGGCCCACGCTGGTTAGTCAGCAAGCTTGGTGGGGCATTTTGGACCCGGACTGGGCCCCCAAAGGAGGTTCTGTGCCTTCGGGTCTCCACCAGTCTGTTTTGCAAGGCGGGGCCTGTTCTGAGGGGGCAGCCTCCTCACAGCTCCCTGGAGGCCCCCTCTCTTCACACTCACGGGGAAGGAATGCAGGCTCTGGGCCAGGAATCCAGATGTGCACCCCCTCCCCCGGCCGCCACCTCTGCCTGTGAGGGAGGACGGGAGGGGCCCCGCCTCGCGCTGTGCCCCCAGGATGGGTCTGGGCGAAGGCTTCAGGCACCGCAGGGTGGAGCATCTCTTTCTTGGAGTGAGAAGGGACGGGCAGATCAAGGCCCCCACGTCACCGGATGCTTCAGGATGACAGAGCGGGCCTCGCCTGCCCACCGACAGGATGGTTTTGGGATCCTGGGAAGAGAGGATAGCAGTCATTTTAAATACAGCATGAGATTATCAGTGATTTTTTTTTCCTATTTTCCAACTTTTTTTATGATGTGGCATTACTTTTATTTTACGTTTGTAATGGAAATGGAATCCTGGAAACTCTGGAAATCCATGTAGTGTTCCCCTCCAGATGTTGAAAACCTACGTGTGGTTGGGTGGGGCTGGGTCCTTGCAGGACCAGTGGGAGGCCAAGATGTGCTTGTCATTCATTACATTCCCAAACTCTGCTCAGCAACTGCCACGCCATGCTTCAGGTCCTTGCCACTGAGGGTATGGTCCCGGCAGAGCTACATCAGTGCCTCCAGGGAGCTATTAGAAATGCAGGGTCTCAGGCGCCCCCAGAGCAGCCTCTTATCAAGGTCCCAGGTGATTCGTGTGCCCCTATCCCAGACTCTGCATAATGGGAGCTGATCCACTGGCGACTTTCCTCCAGGCCCCACATCCCCAGTGGGTCCTGTCTTCTCCCTCAATATATGCAGTAAGCAGGAGGCTGTTGGCACGAGTGGCTCCCAGCAGAGAGTGAGCACCCTCAGCCCCCCGGGGTTCTCTGGATAGAATGAGGGGCAAGCAGGTAACTGAGGATCTGGTTGGTCCTCGAGGGCATGCTCATGGCCCATCCAGCCCATAGCATGTTGCAATCTGTCCAACTGAGCCCCAGCACAGGGGCCCCCAGCTCATATGCACACAGCCATCCACACAACCCTCCCTCCTCCCCTGCCTACAGCCTGGGAAGTGGGCAGAGCCAGACTGAGCTCTGTTACAGAGACAGGCACTGTGCTGAGTGCTCTCCAAGCAGTATTTCATTTAATGAAACTACTCTGTGTTCAGTGCTCTATTTGCCTCATTTTCCATGGCGAAACAGATGCTTCAAGGGAGGAAGGGACTCACACAGGATAACTGAGCTGTCAGTGGAAGAGCTGGGGTTTTAATCCAGGCAGGCAGGTGACACTCAGACATTAACAGGGGCTCTGGGGCCTCAAGGAGGTGCACTCACTCTGGGCTGGCAGCCTGAGAATGTCACCAGGTGAAAGGCTTGGGAGAAGGGTGGCAGGGCCTCCCCAGGGTGACCAGTCTCCAAAGGCAATGGATGTGAGCCAGAGGCCGGGGCCAGAAGGGTGTGTGTGTGTGTATGTGCACACATGCATGCACTGTCCTCTCTCCTGACAGGGCCAGATCACTTCTAAATGCTGGGACAGAGGGTCCCTGGCACTGTTCAGTACAGTGCTAACATGGGATCTTCCTTCATACACGTCAGTATCTCATATAGGACTCTTAACTCTATGGCAGGAAGAGTAGTGGCCTCATTTTAGTCTTGGGGAGGTGGAGAGGGCAGAACGTGTAAAAGAACCCCAGTCTTGCGATTGTGTTTTTTGCCTCCTTGAGCTCCATGTCACTCCAAGCTAAGACCCGCATGTTCTGTGGGGCCACAGTTTCTCCCTTGAGCTAATTGAGGCCTTCTCCTGGCCCCATCTCACTTGATTCTGTCCTGGACTTCCAAAGGTCCAAGCACCTCCCTCCTCCCTTCATGAGTGGCGGGAGGACAGACAGAGGCTCACAGCATCAGTCTTGTCGCCTGTCACATGAGGCTAAGGAGAGCACCGACACCCAGGGTATTGTGAGGGCACAGTGAAACTGCATGGAAGGTGCTTACCACAGTGCCTGGCACACAGGAAGTGCTTAATAAATGTTGGCTAGCATTTTCTTCTTCTTTGGGTCACATGAAGAGTGCACCCACCTGGCCAGGCACTAGGTTTTTGGGCAGGCTGGAATCTAATTGGATGCTATCTAGCCCTCACCTGGCCATAGCTCCAGGAGCAGGAGCTGGGCTGGATTCCTGTCTGTGCTCCTCACCATCTGACCACTTCGGCCCAAGGTACCTCACACATGGTGGGGCTCAGTGCAAAGCTCCCTGAACAGAGGAATGGGCTGATAGGGCTTTTATAAACCACAGAAGGAAACCTGTGTCACAAATGAAATAGTGTGTTAGGATCTAACCTACATAATATTTAAAATAAAATGATTTTTTTGGGAACAGTTTTGTGAGATATAATTCACTTACCATATAATTTCCCTATTTGAAGTGTACAATTCAGTGATTTTAATATATGCACAGAGTCATGCAGCTGTCACCTCAATCAGAGAACATTGTCATCACCTAAGAAAGGAACATCATACTCCTTAGGTATCACCTCTTTTTTTTTTTTTTTTTGAGACAGAGCCTGGCTCTGTTGCCCAGGTTGGAGTGCAGTGGCATGATCTCGGCTCACTGCAACCTCCTGGGCTCAAGTGATTCTCATGTCTCAGCCTCCCGAGTAGCTGGGATTACAGGCACTGCCACCATGCCTAGCTAATTTTTCTAGTTTTAGTACAGATGAGGTTTCACCATGTTGGCCAGGCTGGTCTCAAACTCCTGGTCTTACGTGAGCCACCCACCTCGGCCTCCCAAAGCGCTGGGATTACAGGTGTGAGCCACCGTGCCCGGCCCAGGTATCGCCTCTTGATCATCCATCCCCTCGCATCTATAATCACTCATCAATTTCTCTCTCCATAGATCTGCTCATTCTGGACGTTTCATATAACTGGAATCATGTAATGTGTGTTCTTTTAGGACTGGCTTCTTTCACTTAGCATAATATTTTCAAGGTTCACCCATGTTATGGTGGGTATCGATTCCCATGATTTAGGAGATGTTCCTTCTTGTTGTATTTTCTGGAAGAGTTTGTAAAGAATCAGGACCAGTTCTTTTTCAGATATTTGATAGAATTTACCTGTGATGCCATCTGAGCCCAGGCTTTCATTTGTGGGTAGACTTTTGATGACTGCTTCTAGCTCTTTATTCATTATAGACCTATTCTGATTTTTTTTTCCTTTTTGACTCAGTTGCTAGAGTTTGCTTCCTCCTGGGCATTTTCTCTAATTTGTCTGACTTACTGGCCCACAGGTGTGCACTGTATTCTCTCAGTATCCTTTCTGTTTCTGTAAGGTCGTTAATAGTGTTCCTTCTTTCATTTCTCATTCTTGCAATTTGAGTCATCTCTTTTTTCTTGGTCAATCTAGCTAAAGTTTTGTCAATCATTCTGAATTTTTTGAAGAACAAACTTTTGGTTTATTTGATTTTTCTATTGTTTTTCTATTCTTTATTTCATTACTTTCCACTTTAATCTTTATGTTTAAATTATGGTAAAATACATATGACATAAAATTTACCATCTTAACCATTTTTAGCTTACGGTTCAGTGGCATTAAATATTCACGTTGTCATATGACCATAACCACCTTCCAGCCACAGAACTCTTTTCATCTTGCAAAACTGAAATGCTGTATCCATTAAATAATAATTCTCCTTCCCTGCCCCCAGCAACCCCATTCTACTTTCTGTCTCTATGAATTTGACTGCTCTAAGTACCTCATATAAGTGGAATCACATGGCATTTTTCCTTTTGTGACTTGCTTAGTTCTCTTAGCATAATTTCTTCAAGGTTCATCCACATTGTAGCATGTATCCATTTAGTTCCTTTTTAAGGTTGAGTAATATTCCATGGTATGTATATACCACATTTTTTCATCAGTTCACCATCAATGGACAACTGGATTGCTTCCGTCTTTTGGCTCTTGCAAATATTGCTGCTGTGATCATGGGTTTATAAGTGTCTTTGCTTGTTTTCAATCTTCACTCCAATCTTTGTTATTCCCTTCCTTCAGCTTGCTTCAGATTTAGTTTGCTCTTTTTCTAGTTTCTTAAGGTGGAAGGTTAAATTACTGATTTTATATCCCTTCCTTCCTGCCTGCCTGCCTGCCTGCCTTCCTCCTTTCCTCTTTCTATGGAAACAGGATCCCACTCTGACACCAAGGCTGGAGTGCCGTGGTGTGATCATCACTCATTGAACCCTCAAACTCCTGGGCTCAAGCAATCCTCCCATCTCAGCCTCCATAAGCGCTGGGATTACAGGCATGAGTCATTGTGGCTGGCTCCTTCTCCTTTTCTTAATGTAGATGATTACAGCTATGAATTTTCCTCTGAGCCCCATCCCATAAATTTTGGTATATTGTGTCTTATTTTCATTTATCACAGGGTATTTTTTTTTATTTCCCTTGTGATTACTGGCTGTTTAGGAGTGTATTGTTTAATATTCACGTATTTGTGTGTTTCCCAGCTATCTCTTAATGATGTCTAACCTTATTCCATTGTGGTCATAGAACATATTTTATATTATATTAATCCTTCTAAATGTATTGCAGTTTGTTTCAGAACCTAGTGTTATGACTTATTCTGGAGAATGTTTTGTGTGCACTTGAGAGAAATGTATTCTGCTGTTGTTTGGTGGAGTGTTTTATAGATGTCTGTTAGGTCTAGTTGGTTCACAGTGATGTCAATGTCTTCTTTTGCTTTGTTGATATTCTGCCTAGTTCTTTTATTATTATTTTAAGTGGGGGCTATTTGTCTTCAGAAATTCTTGTTTGTCTATTTCTTTCTTCAATTCTGTCAGTTTTTGCTTCATGCATTTGGGTATTCTATTATTAGGTGTACCCATGTTTCTAGTTGTTTTATCTTCTTGATGGATTAATCTTTTCATCATTATAAAATGTTCTTCTTTATCTCTAGTAACTTTTTTTTTGTTTTAAAGTATGTTTTGTCTGATATTAGTATACCTCGCTTTTCTAATAGTTGCTGATTACATGACAGATATTTTCCATCCTTTTATTTTCAATCTATTCATATATTTGAATTTAAAGTGCATCGCCTGTAGATAGCATATAATTGGATCTCATTTTTTGTCATCCAATCTGAAAATCCTTGCCTTTTGATTGGATTGTTTAACCTACTCACATTTAATGCTATTTTTGATATAGTTAGAATTAGGTCTGCATTTTACTTCGATTTGCTTTCTAAATTACTAATGTCTTTTTTATTTCTCTATTCCTTTTAAAGAAGAATACAATAAATTCCTTTCTTTTGCATTAATTTTCTAAGTAACATTTTAATTTCTTTAACGACTTTTTCACTATGTTTTTGAGTTATTTTCTTAGGGTTGCTCCAGGGCATATCTTATACATTGTGTCTTATCAAAATGCCTCAGATTTATAACTTAATTCCAGTAAGATATGGAAATGTTACTCCTATATAGCTCTATTCACTCCTTGTTTTAGCTTTCAGCAGTTTTACTATACTATGTCTGTTTTCGGATCTCTTTATGTTTATCCTCCTTAAAGTCTGTTGAACTGCTTAGATGTATTGTTTAAATTTTTTCATCAGATATGGGAAGTTTTCGGCCATGTTTTCTTCAATTATTTTTCTGCTCCTTTAACTCCTCTCCTTCTGTGAGAAGATTTTTAAATGATGTAAATGCTTTAAAAATCTTTAATGATCTAATTGGGAGTAGAATGTGCAGAACCCTAGGCCAACCCTGCCTAGGTCCTGAAGCTGCCCATGGAGCCCCAGGGGTCTAGAAGGGTGACAGTGAAAGCAAGCTTAAAGCATTCACTGCCACAGGAGCCAAAGGTTGGTCACTTATTAGTTGGCCTTTTCTCACTTTAAGAATAGGTTAGAGGTGTCCAGAGCTCAGCTCATCAGACTGATGGGGCCTCTCACATATCCCCAGGGCAGTGGGAGGGGCATGGGCACTGACAGGAAGACTGGGAACCCCCCAAAACAGAGGAAGAAGGTGCTAGAAGCCAATACTGAATGTCACCAAAGGGCAGTCCTTCCTTGTGGGGTGAGGCTGTGCCCAGGCCATGGTCCACCTCCAGCCAATGTCAGTGCCGAACCATGAAGGATTAGGACTCAAGAGTGTCTATTATTTGCTTCTTGAGAAAACACCTGCTGTTGTCCCCATGCAGTGTCCCAACCGTCCAACCTAAGTGTAATGATAATATTATACCCCATACAATAGCAATAGCCTGTAAGCACTGTGTTTAGCTCTGAGTTTAGCACTGAGTTCCCACTGAGTTTAGGATGTTCTATGTATTAGCTTATTTAATGCTGTCAAAAATTCTCTCAGTAGGTTCTATACTGATCTCCAATTGCCAGATGATAAAACTGAGACCCAGGGAAGTTAAGTGACTTGCCCAAGACCACACAGCTAGTGAATATCAAAGCTGGAATTGGAACGCAGGTGCTCCTGATTCTAATGCACGTGCTTTTAAAATATCATCCTGCATCAGTCTTGGCATCCAGACTTTGATCTCCACTGTCATTCCCAGAAAGTCAGGGTTCTTTAAAAAGAGAGATGACTGGAAGTAGAGAGGGACAAGGACAATGTGGGCAGAAGCCAGCCCAGGCCTGGTCTGGCCAAGTTGGTGTGCCTGGTAGTTTCACCACCAGTCCGTCCTCAGGGTGTCTGCTGCCCCAGTGTAGTCAGGTAGGTCAGGAGTGGGTTGGGATTGCCAGCTCTGGTGGCAACAGAAAACCCACTGACTGCAGGGAGGCGTGGCTGGTATCTGCTGGGCCTGCCTTTCAGGGTCACCTGGTATCCCATGTTGGCCTCTGCATTCTGCACTGGTCAGGATTGAGCAGCAGTGTCTTGCTCTGAGCCGGCTGAACTTGCCTGCAGGGGTCTGTGGTGGGGGCCTGGCACAGTGCAACATCTGTGCCCAGGACACACAGTCTATCCAGGACAGAGCAGGGCTCAGGACATGCTCTCATCACCCAACCATTCCTGAGAGCCTCTTGTGTGCCAGGCCTGTGCTAGATAAGGCCCTTTACCTGACCTCAGTGGGACAGATAGAGTGTTGGCCACTCTAGGGGACCAGGGCTGTGGTGAGCCCAGCCCTGTGTGCCAGCCCAGCTCAGCCTGGAGCTTCGTGGGAGGCCTCAGAGAGGAGGAGGTTGGATTTGGAGTGGGGACGGCTTCCAAGCGAGCGTGTAAATAACAGGAATATGCTTTCCGGGCACCATGAGCCCTGGGCCACAGCAGGCGCTCCTGGGGAGGAGCGGGGGTGTGGCTGGAACAGGTGATGAAGGGCTTGCGTGCCAGGCTGCACAGACTTGGACTTTATCTGGAGGCCAGGGAGAAGGGTTTTAGGTGACATGCTCAGATTGGCATTTTGAAAGATCCTGTTAGTAGCAGGTTGGAGGCTGGGCTGAGGAGGCAGAAGTGCTAAAGGAAGCCAGCCCCTGCACATGGTTAGGGACCGATAAGACTGGACACAAGACAGCAGTGAGCAGAGGCTGAAGGGAACGGATTCTGGAGACTACGGAAAAGTGCCATCTGTGGGGCCTGGTGCCCAGTGACGGGGAGAGGGGCAGGTGGCAAGGAGGGCTACCAGATCCTTAGGGTGGCTGCCTGGACAAATGAGCTGCCAACTGAGATACAAATAAACATGCATGAAAAGGTAGACTTGCCTTCATTTATCCATTCTACGGTTATTTATTTAACATCTGCTATGTGTCAGATGCATAGCAGGCATTAGAGGACACCACAGTGAGCAAAACAGGAAAGGCTCCCTCTGTCTAGGGACTTAACGTTTCAGACGGTGAAGTCAGGCAATAAGTACAAATCAGTGAGAACACAGGGAAATATCAGATCAGATGAAGAACACAGAAGAGTGTTTTCATGCTCGCACCAGGCTGCCTTCTCCATGAGAAGCAGTAGTTAGTAGCATGTGTAGGCCCTGATACTTTTAAGGTCCACATATATGTTTATTTTTTTTTTTTGAGGTGGAGTCTTGCTCTGTCACCCAGGCTGGAGTGCAGTGGTGTGATTTTGGCTCACTGTAACCTCCACCTTTTGGGTTCAAGTGATTCTCCAGCCTCAGTATCCCAAGTAGCTGGGATTACAGGCACCCACTACCATGCTCAGCTGATTTTTGTATTTTTAGTAGAGATGGGGTTTCACCATGTTGGCTGGACTGGTCTCGAACTCCTGACCTCAAGTGATCTGCCTGCCTCGGCCTCCCAAAGTGCTGGAATTACAGGCGTGAGCAGCTGCACCCAGCCACAGATATGTTTCTATTTGTATTTATTTTATAACCAGAAGAGAAAATGAATTTATTAATGAATATACAATTATGAACTCAGCCTGGAGATTTGTGTTTACACCAATGCAGTCAGAAAATGTATATATATATTTTTTTATTTTTTATTTTTTTATTTTTTTTGAGATGGAGTCTCACTCTGTCACCCAGGCTGGAGTCCAGTAGCACAATCTCGGCTCACTGCAAACTCTGCCTCCCAGGTTCAAGTATTCTCCTGCCTCAGCCTCCTGAGTAACTGGGATTACAGACGTGCACCACCACGCCCAGCTAATTTTTGCATTATTAGTAGAGACAGGGTTTCACCACATTGGCCAGGCTGGTCTCAAACTCCCGACCTTGAGTGATCTGCCTGCCTCGGCCTTCCAAAGTGTTAGAATCACAGGCATGAGCCATCACACCCAACCAGAAAATAGAATTTTTAATAGATTTTATGCAGAAAGTGGGCACAAAAGCAAAGGTGCCTAGTGCCCACAGAAGTCATAATGCAGCCCTGGAGAGTGTCTGGGGGCAGCTTTCTATTGGGTGGCCACTGTGGGTCTCTCTGATGACAGGACATGAAACCTCTGGATGCTACCACTCCACTAAAGCTCAGCAGAGTGAGGGTCCCAGTGTTGATGTGGGCAATACCTCATTGAGGTCAAAGGACACAGCCTTGAATTTTTAATCCAAAGACCGGAGTTCAAATTCTAGCTCTGCCATTTAGCTGCTGTGCAACCTTGGGCAAGTTGCCTAACCTCTCTGGGCCACATTTTCTTATCTACGATTTGAGGTTGGTACTTTGATGATATACTCAGTACCACTGTAGAAATGGAGGGTGGGGTAGTAGTGGGGGCCACACGCCTTTTCCTAAGCTCTCCCTTTACCCTTCACTGCTGTCAGGCCCAGCCACGCCCAGCCTGGCAGCCACCTTCAGGCACTGACCTGGGAGCAGAAGCTCTCTAGAACCCGTTTCCATCACTTCTGAGACATTGTTGGGGGTACTAGTTATTCCTCTGAGGGACAGCTGAGGGGTGCTGTCACCTGTGCCTCTCGTGTCCAGCTAAGAACCAGGCACTGCGAGAGGTCTGGGAGGGCCTGAGCCCAGGGGAACTGCCATTCCTGAGTCAGCATGCCCAGGGCTGCTAATAAAATCCAGATGTCAGACGGAAAACAATCATCGCCCCCACCCATCTAGCAGCTCGGGTTTCTTGGAGATTGCAAAAGAAGAAGAAAAATAGAGCCGAGAAAGAATGGAATCCTAGAACAGCTGAGATCTTAGGGGCGGGATGTAAATAGTTCGAGGGTCTTGCTGGGGGAAGGGTAGGAGAAAAGGGAAAGAGGGGGCTGGCCCAGTCCCCCTTCTCCCTCACCCAGGTCTCTGCAGCCCTCGAGGACCCCAGCCCTCGCAGCCTTCTCCAGGCCAGAGCAGGCTGGTCCTTGAGGGGAGTGGGCTGTTGGAGGCAGCAAGCAGGGCCAAGGCTCCTAGCCCATGTCTGACCCTTGCCTGCGATGTCCAACCCCTCATTCCAGCCCTGACCTCACTGCAGGTCTGGGTGTCCTCTGGAGCCAGAGTGGCTGGAGCCCAGAAAGGGGACAGGCCAAAAAGGACCGAGGCTAGGCAGAATTTCCCCTTCCGAACCTTGTGGGCTGACTAGAAGCTTCTCAGAGCCCCAGAGCTGGGTGGCATAGGGAGAGAGGATGAGGAGTATGGTGGGCCAGTGGGGGACCTAGCCCCTTCCGCCCACCAGGGCACCCTTGCACATGTGCACCTCACATGTTAGCACACATGCGAAGGAAAGGACTGCCAGTCACAAAAAAATGTATAGAAGGCCGGCGTGGTGGCTCATGCCTGTCATCCCTGCACTTTGGGAGGCAGAGGTGGGCAGATCACCTGAGGCCAGGAGTTTGAGACCAGCCTGGCCAAATGGTGAAACCCCGTCTCTACTAAAAATTCAAAACAATTAGCCGGGTGTGGTGACGCACACCTGTAATCCCCGCTACTCAGTAGGCTAAGGCAGGAGGGTTGTTTGAACTCAGGAGGTAAAGGTTGCAGTGAGCCGAGGTGCTGAGATCACGCCACTGCACTCCAGCCTGGGAAACAAGAGTGAAAAACTCCATCTTTTAAATAAATAAATAAATAAATTCCATAGAGGGAGGGAGGAAGAGAGGGAGGGGCAGAAAGATAACACCACAGACAAAAACCCCTTTTAATGTTAGACAGTGGAAACCCTCTTTCCCTTGTCTCCTGCCCTTCCCCCAGGAAGACCCTGAAACTATTTACATCCCACCCCTAAGATTAGCAAAGTGTTATACTGCCACCCACTACTCATTAGCAGACATCCAGAAGGGAGGGAGGGAGGGAAGGAAAAGAAGGAAGGGAAAAGAAGGGAAGGAAAGGAAGGAAGGAAGGGAGGGAGGGAGGGAAAAGAAGGACGGGAAGGGAGGAAGGAAGGAAGGAAGCAAGAAGGGAGGGGAGAAGAGGGAGGACAGACAGCATCATTCTGGGTCTCCCACTGAGGAACGACCGGGCCCAGGGCAGGTGGCATAGCAGGGGATGGGTGCTGCAGGTAGCCTTTCAGGGGGTCCTGGAGCCTGGGTTGGCTGGCTGAGAGGCCTCAGCTGAGGTTCTTCCAGCACTTGGCACAGAACCTGGAATGTCATGAGCACTCGGAGAATATCAGCTGGGATGGGTGTTGCTGGGGGTGTCTTGCCTGCTGTTTGGCAGGTGGTGGCTTTGGCACAGATGCTGACTTTAGGGTAGTGCCCCAAACCCAGCATCTGGGCCTCAAGACTCTCCTTCCTCCCCTGCCAAAGCCCCTTCCTTGCAGTGCTGAGCCGTGGAGCACAGCCCTGAAGCCAGCCTGCTGCATTCCACCCCGGCGCCACCTGGTAGCAACAGTGCTATGTGCCTTCAGGAAAAATCCACTCAGTCTTTCTAGGCCTCAGTTTCCTCCCATGCAAAGTGACCATATTAAGACATCCTACTTCACGGGATGTTGTGAGCCTGAGTTATTTTATCTGACGTGTTTATAAGAGTGCCTGCCACCTTGCTTACACGGCAAGTAAGACTCTGTTAATTACTGTCATTATTATTATTATTATTATTTTTGAGACAGCCTCACTCTGTCACCCAGGCTGGAGTGCAGTGGCATGATCTCGGCTCACTGCAGCCTCCACCTCCTGAGTTCAAGTGATTCTCCTGCCTTCTGAGTAGTTGGGACTACAGACGTGCACCACCACACTTGGCTAATTTTTGTATTTTTAGTAGAGACAGGGTTTTGCCATGTTAGCCAGGCTGGTCTCAAACTCCTGGCCTCATGTGATCCACCTGCCTCGGCCTCCCAAAGTGCTAGAATTACAGGCATGAGCTGCCGAGGCCGGGCTACTGTCATTATTATTATGCCTCAACTCCACTGTTTCAAACTCGCTTGAGATATGCCAGGGGTCTAAGAGACTGCTTCAGCACTGTGAGGATTCATAGAGGGGCTGGAGTCCTCCCTTTCCACCCTCACCCCCCAAGAGAAGGGCTGCATCTGGGAGGGGTCACAGGGAGGCCAAGTGACAAGACTGTGTTTTCTCAGGGTCTTGAGGAGGGGACAGGGGAAATCCCAGATGACTTTGGCTTCAGGGACTGAGTCCTGGAGACTCTCCTGTGCCCAGGATGGGTGCTGTGGGAGGAGGGTCATGAGGCTCAGCTGGAAGGTGTGGGAGGAGGGTGATGAGACACAGCTGGAAGGTGTGGGAGGAGGGCGATGAGACACAGCTGGAAGGTGTGGGAGGAGGGCGATGAGACACAGCTGGAAGGTGTGGGAGGAGGGCGAAGAGACAGAGCGGGTGGGTGGGGGAGGAGGGCTGATCGCGAGTGGGTGTGG
>CAUYQU010102981.1:0-45621 GCA_963574635.1 Cheracebus regulus | reverse complement strand
GTCCCATATTTCTTGGAGACTTTGTTCATTCCTTTTTACCCTTTTTTCTGTCATCTTGCCTTCTCGTTTTATTTCATTGAGTTGATCTTCGACCTCTGATATCCTTTCTTCTGCTTGGTCAATTCGGCTGTTGAAACTTGTGGTGTTCTGTAATTTGCTACTGTGTGTCTAGATGGAGATGGGCAGAGAGGGAGGAGTAGCTGAGAGGGTCTGTGGAGGTTCAGGCCCCCAGCTCACTCACACTCTACCTTCTCCAAGGTGGAGCCTTCTTGGTGCCACTTTCTTGTGAGAACAGTGACCTTCTTTCCAATCCCATATGCTTTCTGCCCTTCAGGGATCTCATACAATTTCTAACCCAGTAGAGGTTCCTCTTCTTGTTTTGAGCTTGATTGCAGATTTATTTTATTTTTGAGTTGTATTTTCAAATGCTACAGCTAAAACTATGAAATGTTTGCAAGAAAACACAATATCTCTACTATCTTAGATTAATCAAAGATTTCTTACAAAAGCAGGAACCACAAAAGAAAAAAATGGATAAATTTGGCTTCATTAAAATGCAAATCTGTTCTTCAGAAGACACTTCAAGAAAATGAAAAGATAATCTATACACTGGGAGGAGATATTTGCAAAACACATATCTGATAAAGGACTTGGAAGAAGAATATGGTTTTTTGTTTTTTATTTTTGAGATGGAGTCTTGCTCTGTTGCCCAGGCACTCAGGCAGGAGTGCAGTGGCATGATTTCTGCTCACTGCAACTTCCACCTCCCCGGTTCAAGCGATTCTCCTGCCTCAGCCTCCGGAGTAGCTGGGATTACAGGCACGTGCCACCACGCCCAGCTAATTTTTTGTACTTTTAGTAGAGACAGGGTTTCACCATGTTAGCCAGGATGGTCTCGGTCTCCTGACCTCATGATCCACCCTTCTCAGCCTCCCAAAGTGCTGGGATTACTGGCATGAGCCACTGCGCCCAGCTGAAGAATATGTTGTTGTTTTTTTTTTTTTAAACGCTTAAAATACAATAATTAGAGCCAAATAATTCATTTGTTTTAAGAGACAGGGTCTTGCCCTGTTGCCCAGGGTAGAATACAGTGTCATGATCAGAGCTCACTGCAGCCTTGAACTTCTGGATTTAAGGATTCCCCTGTCTCAGCCTCCCAAGTAGCTGGGACCACAGGTGCAAACCATCATGCCTGGCTAATTTTAAAATTTTTGGAGAGATGGGCTCTCACTATGTTGTCCAGGCTGTTCTTGAACTCCTGGTCTCAAGCCATCCTCCCGCCTTGCCTCAGACTCCCAAAAAGCTGAGATTACAGCCTTAAGCCACCACATCTGGCCTTAAAGAAATGAATGTTTTTAAGTGAGAAAAATATTTAAACAGATTCTTCCTCAAAGAAAGGGTATGCATGACAAATACGCACATGAAAAGCTGTTCAATATCATTTTTCTTTTTTTTTTTCCACACAGGGTCTCACTCTGTCACCCAGGCTAGGGTGCTGTGGTGCAATCACAGCCTACTGAAGTCTTGACCTTCCAGACTGAAGCAATCCTCCCACCTCAGCCTGGGACCCAGAGTAACTGGGACCATAGGTGTGTGCCACCACGCATGCCTGTGGTCCCAGCCAATTCTTTTATTTTAATTTTTTTGTAAAGATGGGTCTCCCCATGTTGCTCAGGCTGGTCTCAAACTCCTAGGCTCAAGCGATCTTCTTGTCTTTGCTTCTCAAAATGCTGGGATTACAGGCATGTGCCACCGCACCGGGCCATCATCAGTTTTAGGGAAATGCAAATTAAAACCAGAATAAGATACCACTACCCATCCACTGGAATGGCCAAAATTAAAAGGTGCTGGTGAGGAACTAGGGCAACTGAAATTGCATTCATTACTGATGAGAATGCAAAATTGTACCACCTCTTTCAAAATCAGTTTGGCAATATTTAACCAAGTTCGATATACACTTACCTTATAAACCAGCCGTCCCGCTCTTAGGCATTTACATAGGAGAAATGAAAACTTATGTCCACACAAAGATCAGTTTGTGAATGTTTATAGCTATTATATTTATAATCACCAGAAACTAGAAACAGTCCCCAGGCCCATCAATTGGTGAATGGATAAACAAATCATGACACTTTTTTTTTGAGACAGTCTCTCTCTGTCATCCAGGCTGCAGTGCAATGGTGTGATCTCAGCTCACTGCAACCTCCACCTCCTGGGTTCAAGCGATTCTCCTGCCTCAGCCTCCTGAGTAGCTGGGACTACAGGCGCATGCCACTACACCTGGTTAATTTTTGTATTTTTGGTAGAGACAGAGACTCACCATATTGGCCAAGCTGGTCTCAAACTCCTGACCTTGTGATCCGCCCACCTTAGCCTCCCAAAGTGCTGGGATTACAGGCATGAACCACTGTGCCCGGCCATGACACCTTTTTAAAAAATAAATAAACAAACTTCTATTTTTGTAGAGATTAAGTCTAACTATGTTGCTGAGGCTGGCCTCCAACTCCTGGCCTCAAGGTGATCCTCCTATCTCAGCCTCCCAGAGTGCTGTGATTATAGATGCGAGCCACTGCTCCTGGCCATAATCATGACACTTTCATACAGTGGAACACTACTGGAAAAAAACACACACCAAAAAACAGGCTGGGTGTGGTGGCTCACACCTGTAATTCCAGCACTTTGGGAGGCCGAGACAGGCAGATCACCTGAGGTCAGGAGTTCAAGACCAGCCTGGCTAACATGGTGAAACCCCTTCTCTACTAAAAATTCAAAAATTAGCTGGGCATGGTGGTGCTTACCTGTAACCCCATCTACTTGGGAGGCGGAGGCAGGAGACTCGCTAGAACCTGGGAGGCAGAGGTTGCAGTGAGCTGAGATCATGCCATTGCATGCCAGCCTGGGCGACAAGAGTGAAACTCCATCTCAAAAAAATAAAAAAGGAAAAAAAAAAAAGAGCTTCAGATATGCACAACATAGATGAATCGCAAAAGCATTATGCTAAGTAAAAGAAGCCAGACTCCAAAAGTTTCCTTATATAAATGCTGCCAAATGGCATTTTGGAAAAGGCAAAACTGTAAGGACAGAAATCAGATTTGTGGTTGCCAGTGGCTGGGAGTTGAGGGGAGGGAACTGACTGCAAAGGGGCACGAGAGAACTTTCGGGTGTGATGGAAATGTTTTATAGCTATTGTGGTGATTATATAACTGTATGCATTTGTCAAAAGCCATAAGCTGCACACTTATAAAAGGAGTGAAATTTTTATAGCTAAGTTATGCCTCAATACATTCTAACACAAAAAAGTGTTTTTCTTCCCACTGTGATTTGTAGGATTTGAGCCAAAAGAGAAAGCTATAGCTTGTGTTCAGTGGGTCATCTTGAAATGGCACTCAGCCCAAGATTTGTAAACAGAACTTAACTATTAGTTCCTTTTTTGGAAGCTCCATTCATGGTCCTCTGAGAGCAACTGGTGTCAGTCTTGTTTTCTAGTAAGATTGTAAATTCTGTGAATATAAGGACTAAGGTGATCAGCCAGTCCAATCGGTTTGCCCAGGCTGGGGGCTAGCCAGTCTGGGACTGTTGAGGACTTCTTTTTAAATCCTCCTATGATATCTAGCAGAGAAATGGGCACAAATTTGTTGGCAGAGAGAGGCTCCGCCTGCCAGTAACTAGGGTTGCAAGTAACCAAGCTGAATGGACCAAGGGTCACCAAGAATGAGGACTCACTGTGACAAACTCCAAATTCCTACATATTGCTGGAAAATCTCCCCTGCCAGGGCTCAGCTTTCAGGCTTGCAACATCTCTTAGACATTTCCTCTGTTGACATAATATGATTTAATCTCTTTGTAGTTATGTTTCTTTTTCTGAGACAGGGTCTGGCTCCGTCACCCAAGCTGGAATGCAGTGGCACAGTCTCAGCTCACTGCAACCTTTGCTTCCTGTACTCAAGCAATCCTCCTGCTTCAGTCTCCAGGGTATCTGGGACTATAGGCACGTGCCACCATGCCCAGTTCATTTTTGTATTTTTTATAGAGACAGGATTTTGCCACATTGCCCAGGCTGGAATAGTTCAGTTTCTTCATCCATTAAAATCCAGATCACAATATCCACCTTTTGAGGAAGGGAAAGGAATTTTGTATTGTTAACAGTTTGCTACTGAGATTGTAAGGGTTAAGTTTGCCTGCATTTTATTTATTAAGGTTGGTGCAAAAGTAATTGCAGTTTGGGGCTGTGAATTTTAAATCATTATGATTAGGCTCAAACATATTGTTATTAATCAAAATAGAAACCATTAGAAACAACACATTTTTGCTAACGAGAAATAAGTTTGTTTATTCCTGTAGCATAAAAAAATCCATGCTTCAGGATTCGACCAACTCTTGGAAAGCATTTTCTGCATCTTATTGGTTGGGTTGTGGAAGCGTTTTCCCTGCAAAAAGTTGTCAAGATGCTTGAAGAATTGGTAGTTGGTTGGCAAGAAGTCAGGTGAATCTGGCGGATGAGGCAAAACTTCGTAGCCCGATTTGTTCAACTTTTGAAGTGCCGGTTGTGCGACGTGCGATCGGGCATTGCTGTGGAAGAACTGGGTCCTTTCTGTTGACCAATGCCGGCTGCAGGCAGTGCAGCTTTTGGTGCAGCTCATCCATTTGCTGAGCATGCTTCTCAGATGTGACAGTTTCACTGGGATTCAGAAAGCGATAGTAGGTCAGACCGGCAGCAGACCACCAGTGACCATGAGCTTTTTTTGGTGCAAGTTTGTCGTTGGGAAGTGCTCTGGAGTTTCTTCTCCATCCAGCCACTGAGCCGGTCATCGCCAGTTGTCATACAAAATCCACTTTTCCTCACACATCGCAATTCAATCAATAAATGGTTCCTTGTTGTTTCGTAGAATAAGAGAGGACAACACTTCAAAATGACTATTTTTTAAAAAAAAATTTCGCTCAGCTCATGACGCACCCGCTTATCAAGCTTTTTCACCTTTCCAATTTGCTTGAAATACCAAATAACCGTAGAATGAGGTCGGCATTGAGTTCTAGGGCAACTTCTCCTGTAATTGTAAGAGGATCAGCTTCAATGATTGCTCTTAATTCGTGATTGTCAGCTTCTGATGGCCGGCCCCTACTTTCCTCATCTTTAAGCCTCTGTCTCCTTTTCAAAACTTCCTGAGCCACCCCTGCATGGCACACTTGTTAGCAGTTCCTGGGCCAAATGTGTTGTTGATGTTATGAGTTGTCTCCGTTGCTTTATGACCCATTTTGAACTCGAATAAGAAAATTACTCAAATTTGCTTTTTGTCTAACATTATATCCATAGTCTAAAGTAAACATAAATAGCAAGTCATAAGTCACTAGCAAAAACAAAAAGGGTGAGAAATACCCATTAAAATGATGTATAACATAACCACATTTTTTGAGAATGTATTCCAACACCAAGCAGCAAGTTCCCACAGTGAGAAACCTGCAATTACTTTTGCACTCACCTTAGTCTTCGCAGAAGACCTGGAAGGAAGAAATCCTCATTCCTGTTTTACAGTTGCAGCTACAGAGGCTTGGGGGTGCTACATAGTTTGCCCAAAGCTAAAGAGTCCACATAGGACAAGTTGGGATTCAAACCCAGGTCCTTCCAGTTGCAGGTTCAGGTACTGGGGTGCCTTCCAAACACCGGGCTAACACAGGATAGAAGGAACTCAAAATGCAGTTTCTTTCTATTCTGTCTTTCTCTTCTTCCATTCCCCCAAAATGAAAAAAAAAAAAGAACAAAAATTTTTCTCCCCACAGGTGAATCTATCGCCAATGAATCAAGTTCACTGCATTTAGGTTTTCATGAATAGGAGCTGGGAAAAGATAAACTTTTCTTGGGCCAGGAGAGAATGGAAAGGCTGGATGGACATGACTGCTGGCTGGAAGTGGAGATGGAGTACCAGAGAGGAACTGGCTTCTGTCTGAACCACTGACTATCTTGTCTGGACTGTGATCCTCTGGGAGCTCACTCCTATCTGGTTTCACTTGTCACTAGTATCCCTGTACTTGGAGGATGCTCCATCTGGGATTGCCCTGTAACCTGTGGTTGGTAACAGAGCAAGCCCAGGCAGGCCCTTGTGCCCTCCTCAAGGTCCTGCAGTCTCATGAGGTGGTACGTGCCTGGCAAAGCCACAGGAGCAGGTCCTGGGAGGTCAGCGGCTGGCAGGAATCCTGCAAGCCAGCACGTGAGAGGGTAGGAAAGAATTCTGAACCCCCGAGTGCCTGGGAATGGAATATTCTGCCTTGCCAGCTGTGATCCCCCCACCCCCTTCCTTGGCAAAGCTAAATAGGTGCATCTCAACAGCAAACCCAAATTTAACTTTGCTTCCTTCTGCAATGAAAGTCCAGCTGAATTGAGAAGGGAGGGGCCCTCGAAAGGTATTTCCACCTTGGCTTGACTTATTAGGTTAGTAGAAATGGACTTGTTGTTCTTATTGGAAGGTTATTAAAACCCTCAAGGAATGTGCAGAAGGCAAATTTGGTCTGAGGAGCCCAGTAGGCCTAGGAGACGCTGAATAAAGAGTCTAGTTGTTTGGATAGCTGGAATGTTGGGGAGAGGCAGCTTTTCACTGAAAGCTGCCCCCAGGTTGTGCCTTGTGGCTCCCGGGGGCCCCACCCTGAAAGGGTCTGCAAGTGACGCCTGCTCTCTGCTCAGCGCCAATCTCTCCCTGTGCCTTGGTGGCTCCTCCCACTGTCTGCAAGACTGAGAAGCTCAGCTGGCCTCTTGCCCCTTGGACTTGATCTCCACTAAAGTCTCTTCAGACTGAGGAGTGCAGGAGGAAAGGGAGGGATGAGAGTGGGTGGCAGGGAGGTGGGAGAATGCTGGATCTGGCATGTCCTACCAGATGCTCTTGAGCAGTGAGCCCTCAGCAGGGCGGAGCAGGCTCCCAGCGCGGAGGCTTGGAGGGAGGAGGCGGTGCTGCAACCTGTCACCTTAAAGGGCTTGATTGAGCTGCTGACTCAGAAGCACAAGGCTGATTACCCATAATTACAGCCCCATGTGGTTGTCTTGTCAAAATGCAGAGACCTCCTTAGTCCCAGAGCTCCTCCCCCTACCCCTTCTAAGTAGGAGCTGCCTTTCCAGAAAATGAATCCTCAGACTTGCCCACACAAAACCCCACAAAGGCAAGAATTCACCTTTCTAGAAAGTATTCTCGCTCCTGAAGCCCAGGGGACTTTCCCAAGCACAGCCATGATCATTTCAATCTCCTCCAGATCTTTAGCAAGACCTACGACACCTGCTGATCTGGCTCCTGCCCGTCTCTCGGCCTCACCTCACACCTGTGACCTCCACACCTAGCCCCTGAGTTAATGCAACAAATAGCGTTGAATTCCTGCCGTGGTCTAGGCATCACTCCAGGTGTTGAGGATACTTTAGTGAACCGCATACAGGCCATACCTCCCCTTGTGGCCCTTATGTTCTGGTAGGGGGAGGTGGGCAGAATTTATAGTAAGTCAGACGGTGAGAAGTGCTAAGGAGAAAAATCAAGCTGGGAGGGAAGGGGTTCCCATTTTACAAGGATGAGCAAAGAAAGCATCACTGATGATGTGCTAACCGAGCAAAGACCTAAAAGAAGAGAAAGGGCGAGCCACATGTCTGGGGGAAGCACATGCCAGGCGGAGAGCCCTGCAGGGGTCCTTTCCATGGTCAGGAACAAGGAGGCTAGTGTGGATGAAACAGAGTGGGAGATCAAGGTAGGATCAAAGAAACACCAGAGTGTTTGCACGCTGTCTTTTATTCTGAAAGAGATGGAGGGTTTTGAGCTGCCATTCAAAGGCTTTGAACTGAGTAATGACCTAATCTGACATGTTTGAAGTGGATCCTCTGATTGCATTGTTGAGGACAGAATGAAGGCAGGCAAGGGCAAGGTCAGGTTCAGACCAGTCCCAGTGGTGTAGCTGGCGAGAAGTCGCCAGATTCAAGACACACTCGGAGAACTGTCCGGGATTCCTGACAGATTAGATGTGCATGTGGAAGAAACTGAGGAGGCAGAGATGACTCCAAGCTTTTTGGCCCAAACAATTGGAAGGATGGATTTGCCACTTGCAGAGATGGGAGGCTATAGGAGAAGCAGGTTTGGGGGAGGAAGATTGGGAGTTCATGTTCAATATGTTAGATTTGAGATGACTATTGAACATGCCAGGGGGGATGTTAAATAGACATTTGGATGTTTGAACCTAGAATTCAGGGGAATGATATAGCTGAAAAGGCCAATTTAGGAGTCGTCAGCTAGAGGAGGTATTTATGAATTTGTTTATTTTGAGATGGAGTCTCACTCTGTCACCTAGGCTGGAGTGCAGTGACGCAATCTCAGCTCACTGCAACCTCCGCCTCCTGTGTTCAAGCAATTCTCCTGCCTCAGCCTCTTGAATAGCAGGGACTACAGGTCCCTGCTACCATGCTGGGCTAATTTTTATATTTTTAGTAGAAACAAGGTTTCACCAAGTTGGCCAGGCTGGTCTCGAACTCCTGACCTCAGATGATCCACCTGCCTAGACTCCCAAAGTGCTGGGATTACAGGTGTGAGCCACCATGCCTGGCCTGGAGGTATTTAAAGCCATAAACCTGGTTGAAATTGGCCTTATTTTAAATTCACCACCACCAACATGGGATCTAGAGAAGATAGGAAGTCCAAGGACAGCGCCCTGGAACACTCCAATGTTTGGGGGTCAGGAAAATCAGGGGGAGCCAGCAAAGGACACCACGAAGGGGGCAGCCAGTGAGGTAGGAGACATGGCAAAAGAGGGTGGGGTTCTGGAGGGCAGGGAAGAGCAGCATCCCAATGAACGAACAATCACGTTGGTTTAAACATTCACAGACAAAGTCAGAAACGGAGAGCTGAGTATTTGGCAAGTAATTGGTGACCCTGAGAAGGGCTATTTTGTGGAGCTATGAAGGGAAAAGCCTGATTGAAGTGGGGCCTGGAGAGAAGACGGGGATAGGAACTGGAGACACAGTACAGTGGAGCGAGAAATGGGGCAGTAGCTGGTGGGGGATGTGAGATTAAGAGCAGGCTATTTTTCAGATAGGAAAAATAACATATTTGTAGGATAATGAGAGTGATCTGATAGAGGGTGAAAATGCAAAGATGAAGGAGAAAGGACAACTGCTGGAGTAAGGTCCTTGGGTAGGTAAGAAAGGACGGACTCCAGTTTCTAAGTGAAGGATTTTTGACGTTAGTTGGCTATGAATTTAAAGCAAGCCTAGGTTGGGCACAGTGGCTAATGCCTGTAATGCCAGCACTCTGGGAGGCTGAGGCAGGTGGATGGCTTGAGGCCAGGAGTTCAAGACAAGTCTGGGCAACATGGTGAAAGCCTGTCTCTATAAAAAATACAAAAATTAGCCAGGCATGGTGGCACACACCTGTAATCCCAGCTACTCGGGAGGCTGAGGTGGGAGGATCACATGAGTCTGGGAGGTGGAGGTTGCAGTGAGCTGAGATCAGGGCCACTGAACTACAGCCCGGATGACAGAGTGAGACCATGTCTCAAAGAAATAAAAAATAAAGTAAGGGCCAGTTAGCATGGTTAATTTTTTTATTGAGATGGAGTCGCACTTCTTTTCCCAGGCTGGAGTGCAATAGCATGATGTCAGCTCACTGCAACCTCTGCCTCCCGGGTTCAAGCAATTCTCCTGCCTCAGCCTCCCCAGTAGCTGGGATTACAGGTACGTGCCAACACTTCTGGCTAATTATTTTATTTTTAGTAGAGATGAGTTTTACCATGTTGGCCAGGCTGCTCTCAACCTCCTGACCTCAAGTGATCCACAGGCCTTGGCCTCCCAAAGTGCTGGGATTACAGGTGTGAGCCACCATGCCTGGCCAATATCTTTCTCTCTTTCTTTCTTTCTCTCTCTCTTTCTTTCTTTCCTTCTTCCTTCCTTCTTTTTCTCTTTCTTTCTTTCCTTCCCTCCCTCCTTTCTTTTCTTTTTCCTTCCTTCCTTTCTTTCCTTTCTCCTTCCTTCCTTTCCTTCCCTTTTCTTTCTTTCCTTTCTCCTTCCTTCCTTCCCTCCCTCCCTCCCTCTTTCTTTCTTTCCTTCCTTCCTTTTTTTTTTTTTTTTTTGAGACAGAGTTTCACTCTTGTTGCCCAGGCTGGAGTACAATGGCAAGATCTCAGCTCACTGCAACCTCTGCCTCCCGTGTTCATGGGATTCTCCTTTTGAACGCCTCAGCCTCCCAAATAGCTGGGATTACAGGCATGCACCACCAGCCCTGGCTAATTTTGCATTTTTAGTGGAGATGAGGTTTCTCCATGTTGATCAGGCTGGTCTCGAACTCCTGACCTCAGGTGATCCACCTGCCTTGGCCTCCCAAAGTGCTGGGATTACAGGTGTGAGCCACAGTGCCCAGCTGCCCAGCCAGTATTTTCTATTTTTGAAAAAATGTTTGAGACAGAGTCTCGCTCTATCACCCAGGCTGGAGTGTAATGGTGCAATCTTGGCTCACTGCAACCTCTACCTCCTGGGTTCAAACAATTGTTGTGCCTCAGCCTCCCTAGTAGCTGGGATTAGAGGCATGAGCCACCATGCCTGGCCATGGTTGATATTTTCTAGACACATTTAACTATTTTGGTGCAGGTGTTGATATTTTCTAGACACATTTAACTATTTTGATGAAGGTGGGTGCAGTGGCTCATGCCTGTAACCCTAGCACTTTGGGAGGCCAAGGCAGGTGGCTCAGCTGAGGTCAGGAGTTGGAGACCAGCCTGGCCAATATGACGAAACTCCATCTCTACTAACAATAATACAAAAATTAGTCTGGCATGGTGGTGTGCGCCTACAATCCCAGCTACTTGGGAGGCTGAGGCACGAGAATTGCTTGGGAGGTGCCTCAGCCTCCCAAGTAATTATTGGGAGGTGGAGGTTGCAGTAAACTGAGAACACGGCACTGTACTCCAGTCTGGGAGACAGAGAAAGACTCTGTCTCTAACTAAATAAATAAATAAAGAGTGAGCTAGATTCAATCAAAGCTGGTGTTTTCCAGAAGAGCAGAGTGAAGCAAGAGAGGTCAAGGGAGTTGAGGATGTATGCAGATGGGTGATTATAATGATTGATTAGATCATCTAAACTGGATGAGGAGGAAAGTGGGGAGGTGGAGGGAAAGAGAAAAGGTAGATAAGTCTTAAGAGACTGAAGAATTATTGGGGCTGGTGTCCCAGAGGGAGTAAAGTGGGAAGATAGGAGGCAATGGTCAGAGTGGGAGGCATGGAATTGAGATTATGGAGTTCTTGGTAATAACATACCTAGGGCATGGCCACAGGAGTGAGTGACTGAGGCAAGACGAAGGACAAGCCCTCTAGAAGCAAGGTGGCCAAGGACCAGAGAGGCTGGGGCGCCAGATGTGCCGGATTGCCTGGTGATACCAGTCGCCTTCTCCTCTATCCTCTCCCCTGTACTGAGGGGGCCAGAAGTCTGGGAACTGCATTTCCCAGAATCCCCTAGCCGGTAAGTTTCTGGGTAATCTCTGCAAACAAGAGGCACTTGTGAGAGATTTGGAAGTAGAAGAGACGCAGAGGCAATAGTATTGTTTCCCTAGCAGGGCAGTGGTGATCAAATACATGAGCTTTGGCTTCACAGACAGAAGTTTCGCAGATCTGCGTGTCGCCTGTCTCAGTATTGCAGTCTGTGGGAAGTGACCTGTGCTCCTTGCGACTTCCCAGATCCCTAGAAGCTGGTGCCAAATTTGGAATCTAACAGCAGCTTCCCTGACTTTTATTCATTCAGATCTTCTGATTTTTTTTAAGCATTCCTGTGTTATGCTTGACATACCTAGAGTGATTTCTTTCTTTGTTTATTAATATACAGAGGGGATTGTGAGGAAACAAACAAGCAGTCTCCAATGGGTATTTTTCTCTGCTTTCTAAGATACTGCAAGTGGTGGGGACAATGGTGAGTCAACGATGTTTTAACACCAGGGAAAGGTGGGTCGAGTCTTCTTCAGCTGATTTCCCCAAGTGCCCGTCAACAACAGCCACTTGGCCAGGTGCAGTGGCTCACACCTATAATCCCAATACTTTAGGAGGCTGGAGTGGGAGGAATGCTTGAGCCCAGGAGTTCCAGACCAGCCTGAGCAACAGAGGGGGACCCATCTCTACAAAAAAGTTTAAAAATTAGCTAGGCATGGTGATGCACACCTATGGTCCCAGCTACTCAGAAGGCTGAAATGGGTCCCAGCGACTCAGGAGGTTGAAATTGCTTGAACCCGGTGTGGGGCAGAGGTTGCAGTGAGCCATGATTACGCTACTGTGTTCCACCCTGGGCAACACAGCAAGACCCTGTCTCAAAAAACAAAGTATCCCTGAGGTCCTCTTCCATTCCCACCCCCCCTCAAATGTCCCCTGCCATTTCTTTCCTGAATTTCTGCTAAAAAAGATAAAAAGGAAAAATACATAATAATATAGGGAGTGTGGGTGGGGTGTTTTACCTGTGGTGAGGGATCTGTGGGGGATGATGGCGTGAGCCAAGGAGACCAGAAGATTATACAGGCATGGCATGTAGCTATCCACACAGCAGCTCCCAAGGCCGGTCACTCTGCCTCTACTTTGCTTTAGTTTTCTTCTGAATGCTTAAAATGATGGGAGATATATGATTTATTGTTTGGCTTCCCCACACACCTGGTTAAGTCCCATTCATTTTGTTCACTCCATACCAAGGGCCTAGTGGAATACCAGACCTAGAAGATGTCCAGTGGATTCTTATGGAAGGAATGTCCAATGGGTGTTAGGGACGAGGCTCAGGGAATGAAGCACCTTGTGCTGAGTCATGGGTAAGTGAGGAAGTGGGATTAGACACATACCCCGCCCCCACACAATTTGGTGCAAAAGGACTCTAGGGCCATGTTTTAAAAAACGCTTGTGTGATTTTAAAATGCATTTATCAGCTAGGCACAGTAGCTCACATTTGTAGTCCCAGCATTCTGGGAGGCCAAAGCAGGAGGATCGCTTGAGGCCAGGAGTTGGAGACCAGCCTGGGCAACATAGCAAGACTGTCTCTACAAAAAATTTAAAATTAGCTGGAGACAGTGGTGTGTGTCTGTAGTCCTAGCTATTCGGGAAGCTCAGGCAGGAGGATTGCTTGAGCCCAGGAGGTAGAGGCTGCAGTAAGCTGTGGTCATGCCACTGCACTCCAGCCTGGGCAGCAGACTGAGACTCTATCTGAGTTTCAGACTCAGACTCTATCTGAAACTGATGAAAATACAAATCAGTTTCCCTATAAAATATTAGAGGAAAGAAGGAGATTAAGGAATTCTGGTAATACATTGGAAACATTACAAGCTTTATGGTTGTAGTCTATTTTATGCAAAACTGAGTATTTAAATATGTGATTTTAAAAACAATTGCCCATCTTCACTCTGCAGTATAATATGTGATTTAAGTGTGGAACTTGGGCATGAGGAGAGTGGGGAGCAGAGTATGAAAGCCAGGCAGGTGTGGGGAAAGGCAGCTTAGCCTCCCTGACTTTGCCTGGACCTTCATGGCAGCACAGGTGGCTCTGGGCTTCCTTTTTTGGTTTGTTTCAAAGACATTTGAAAGTGTTGACTGTTACACAGTGTTTTAAAAAGACATCTGGGGCCGGGCACAGTGGCTCTACCTGTAATCCCAGCACTTTGGGAGGCAGGCAGGAGGATCACTTGAAGCCAGGAGTTTGAGACCAGACTGGGCAACATGGTAAAACGCTGTCTCTTAAAAAAGCACAAAAATTTAGTCCCAGCCATCGGGGAGGTTGAGGTGGGAGGATCACTTGAGCCCAGGAGGCAGAGGTTGCAGTGAGCTGAGATCATGCCACTGCACTTCAGGTTGGGCAACAGGGCAAGACTCTGCCTCAAAAAAAAAAAGACATTAGGAAATGTCAGCCTTCCTCTGGTAGAGCTCACCTAGCTTAGCTACCTGTGAGGTCAGAAGTTTTATAGCTTTAGCATAGCAAAAGTACGTGATGCAGTGCCAGTCGGCACAGACGCAGCCCAAAGGCACCCTAGAGACAAAACCCTCAAAATGCAGCCACTCACGGGTGAACAGCCATTCACTGCCCATGGGTGCCAGAGGTGCAGGGAGCCCAGAGGTGGCAGCCTATTGTGACACCCATTGCCAGTGGGATGCTGATGAAAGCTCTGGGGAGAGAAGAAGCAAGTCCTATGCAGAGAAGAGTGTATCCTTCCAGACTATGGAACTGGGAGTTGTACCCAGGGTTACCTGATCCCCAAACCCTCCCTCTCTCCATGGGTTTAGCAAATGAACCTCAAGTATTTTTAGAACACCAACTGATCATTTATCCTGGATAAATGTCACTCATTTCTCAGCAAGAAGTTAAGATGTCTTCCAGGGTCCCCCCAACCCCAAGTCACCCATATTGTCTTCTCTATTTGCTTGCCACCCAGAGGCTGAATTCCAGTAGCCATTTTGGGTTGCAGCCCTTTATTTGGATGCTGTCCATTAATAGGGGTGCCCCCGCCCCAACTCACCATGGGACTGGCTGCTCACCAGCACCCTTAACAGTGTTTGGCACATGGTGGACTCTCAAGAAGTGCGGGGGGTGGTGAGAGGTGGGGGGATGTGAGACTAATGACCATTATTTAAACTTGCTCTTCCTTGCCTTCTGCTGTGACGTGAGTCCTCCCCAGTTTAATGGAACTGGATGCTGGGTGCACTGCTGGAATCTCTGCAAATACAATCTCTTTTAATCCTCACAATAACCCCAAAGGCAGCATTTTTTCCCTCCTTACAGATGAGGAAATTAAAGTCCTGGGAGCATAGTAGACTTGTCCTCATTCACAAAGCTAGTTAGGAGCGGAGCTAGGATTTGAATGGAATCAACCTGCCTTCATAGCAGTTTCTGTGATAGAAAACCCTCGGAGGGCGTTTGTGTGTGCTTGTGGGATGGGTGTTTCAGTTGCCTGTACCCAGTGCTAGTTCAGATCAAAGCAGGCCTTCTTTGATCTGTGAGTGAGAGTGGAACTGGGAGGCAGCTCCTTCTCGCAGGGAGGTGTTTGGAGAAGCTGCGGGGGAAGGAATGGGAGGAAACAGGTTGGGGCGGTAAGCAGGGCATGCTGCAGGCTAGGTGACATAAGCAGGTTGGGTGACAAGCTCAGCTGGGCCCCTCGGGTTTAAGACAGAAGGGTGATAAGGGAGGTGTTGCTGCGTGCAGAGGTCACAGCTGGGCCCATCGGAGCTCAGCCTAACCTGAGTGGTTGTTGTTGTTTTTGTTTTTTTTTTTAAGCGGGACCAGCCAAACTTGCCCCAGCAGCTTCCTGGCTTTCTAGGGCCTTCCCTTCTTTGTTCCCAGGTTGCTAAGCTAAGAAAATACAGCATGTCCATCTGGCCAGCTTCCCAGATAGAGCCTCATGAAGGTCCAGCACACAGAGAAGTGAAAGGGGAGAATGGAATAATCTGTTCAGTCTCTCATCCAGTGTTTACTGAGCACCTACTTTGTGCTAGGTATCATTATAATAAGGTGCTTGGAATACAGCAGTGAACCAAAAAGACAAAGATCCCTCACCATGGGTTGTTTCTGGTGGGAGATGGGGAGGTAATAAATAATAAGCCTTAAAAAAGTAAGTAAATTAGGTCCTAAGTGTATGGAATAAAGGCAAAATAGAGTAGGGAAAGGGGGATCAGGAGCACATGTGTGGCTGAGGTTGGGGCTGCAATCTTAAGAGAGTGGCCAGGCGTGATGGCTCATGCCTGTAATCCCAGCACTTTGGGAGGCTAAGGCGGGCGGATCACAAGGTCAAGAAATCAAGATCATCCTGGCCAACATAGTGAAACCCCATCTCTACTAAAAATACAAAAATTAGCTGGATGTGGTGGTGCATGCCTGTAGTCCCAGCTACTTGGGAGGCTGAGGCAGGAGAATCACTTGAACCCGGGAGGTGGAGGTTACAGTGAGCCAAGATTGTGTCACTGCACTCCAGCCTGGCAACAGAATGAGACTCAATCTCAAAAAAAAAAAAAAAAAAGAGTGATCAGGGAAGTGAAGGAGCTGCCCATGTGGCAGAGAGAACACCAGGTCTCCAGAGCTGAGGCAGGAGAGAATAGGCCTGTGTATTTGAGCAATGGCTGGAGAACAGGAAGCCAGAGTAGAGGGGGTGATGGGGAGAGTAGGAAACTGAGGGATTGTCCAGGGGTGGGGACTATATCACTTAGGGCGTGACAGTGGTCTGTCTGACTTCTCTTTGTAAAGGATCCCTCCCACTGCCAAGCAAGAAGGTGGGAAATGGGAGAACAGCTCTCGGAGCCCAGCGTAATACCCAGATGGGAGGCGATGGGGGCTCAGGAAGGGGCTGGGGGCAGGCTTTGGAGGGGTGGGGAATGATATGGTTTGGCTCTGTGTCCCCACCCAAATCTCATCTTGTAGCTCTCATAATTCCCATGTGTTGTGGGAGGGACCCAGTGGGGGATAATTTAATCATGGGAGCAGTTCTTTCCCATGGTGTTCTTATGATAGAGAATAAGTCTAATGAGATCTGATAGTTTTAAAAAAGGAGTTTCCCTGCACAAGCTTGCTCTCTCTTTGCCTGTTGCCCTCCATGTAAGATGTGACTTGCCCTTCCTTGCCTTCTGCCCTGATGTGAGTCCTCCCCAGTTTAATGGAACTGTAAGTCCATTAAACCTCTCTTTCTTTTGTAAATTGCCCAGTCTCGGTATGTCTTTATGAGCAGTGGGAAAACAGACTAATACAGGGGAGCTCGGGAGCACTGCCTTCTGTCTGGTCCACTGGAGATATCTGCCAGACTCCAGCTGGGTGAGTCCAGAAGGCAGTTAGGTATACCAGTTAGGATTACAGGAGAAAGGTCTGCACTAGAAATGTAAGTTTGGGGTGTCATTCTGCAGATGGTAAATGAGATCATGAGAGTGGGAGTGCAGATGATGAAAAGGATGAGGGCTGAATCTTGAGCACTGCACTCTTCAGAAGCCCAGGAGGAGAGAAGGCACAACCAGGGAGGTAGGAGGGAAGCCAGGAAAGGCTTATCCCAGAAGAGATAGCTTCAAGCAGGAGAGAGGGACCAACTGTATCAAATGGTGCTTAATCTAGTCTTGCTGCTTTTGCTGTGCTACAAGCTACCATTCCCTCCTCTTCAAAATAGGAGTTACAGGGTCTGGGCACAGTGGCACATGCCTGTAATCCCAGCACTTTGGGAGGCTGAAAAAGGCGAATCAGTTGAGGTCAGTAGTTTGAGAGTGGCCTGGCCAAAATGGTGAAACCTCATTGCTACTAAAAATATAAAAACTAGCCAGCATGGTGATGCATGCCTGTAGTCCCAGCTACTTGGGAGGCTGAAGCAAGAGAATTGCTTGAACCTGGAGGTGGAGGTTGCAGTGAGCCAAGACTGTGCCACTGCATTGCAGCCTAGGTGACAAACCGAGACTCTGTTGCAGGAAAAAAAAAAAAAAAAAAAAAAAGCAGTTACAATGTCCATCCAAGGGGTGTAATGGAGATTAAATGAAATCATGTACAAGGAGGATATGGCACATCCAAGTTACACTCAATATGACTTTCTTTCTGTGGGAAAATTCATGCATGTGAATGATGATAAAAAGATAACCATGATGATGATGCTTATTTATGTTTCAGGAAAAACTGTATAAGACACCTTATCCTTGGGCAGCATAATCACCGGGGAGGACCTACATGGAATTCTGGGCAGCAATCCACACCTGTTGGGCACAGGCTGTGACTGACGGGCCAGGAAAGGAATGGCTTTTCATGGTCAGGGACTTCACAGTGTGGGCCCCTGAGCTGGGTTCAGAAGGATGTGATTTGGGCA
Organism: Cheracebus regulus; assembly: GCA_963574635.1. NCBI lineage: Eukaryota > Metazoa > Chordata > Mammalia > Primates > Pitheciidae > Cheracebus > Cheracebus regulus. The sequence continues at coordinate 27,844 of CAUYQU010102981.1, read as the reverse complement.
GGCTGAAGAGAAGGGACATTCACATGAAGGCAAGGCTGTTGCAGAGGTGCAGAGCAGGAGCTGCACTTCGCTTAAGAACTGAATGGGACCTGCTTGATAGGGCCGGGGGTGTTGGTGTGCGTGTGTTTCCAGGACAGGCCCAGTGGAAAAGAGGCTGGCAAGGGAGGTAAGGATCAGATTACACAGTGACCAAAAACTGATCTAAACTAACAATCAGTCCACCAGAGCCTGGGGTAGGTGCTGAGCTCCAGGCCCCACCCTGGACCCTCCATTCTCTGGTGGCAATGGCCTGGTTAGCCCTTGGTCTTCCCTGAACTGAGTGCTCTGGGAGACAGGGATGAAGCCCTGTTTGCTGCTGAACCCCAAGTTAGTGCTATGTTTGAGGGAGGCACATGTGGTGTGCCTGGAGGCTGAAGGAGAGGGTCTCTTTGGGACCTCCAGACAGTGAGCTCCCCACCGCAGCACCATGCCCAGCTCCCTGCGGGCACTCAGTAAATGGGAATGGAATGGATACCTGTGCCCAGAGATGACTGTTTTGTTGTTGTTGTTTGAGATGGAGTCTCCCTCTCCTGCCCAGGCTGGAGTGCAGTGGCACAATCTCAGCTCACCACAACCTTTGCCTCCTAGGTTCAAGCAATTCTCCTGCCTCAGCCTCCCAAGTAGCTGGGATTACAGGGACCCACCACCACGCCCAGCTAGTTTTTGTATTTTCAGTAGAGACGGGGTTTTGCCATGTTGGCCAGACTGGTCTCAAGTTCCTGACTGAGGTGATCTGCCCACCTCGGCCTCCCAAAGTGTTGGGATTACAGGTGTGAGCCACCACACCCAGCCAAGGGGTGCCTGTTCTAAGCCCAACTGCAGCGTCTGTAGCGCCCATCTGCTCTTGAGAAGTCCTGAGGAGAGTCTGGAATCCAGGTACCTGGGAGGCCTCATTGTCTGTCACTAATCTCAAGACAGATTCCAGACGTGGGAAGGCCAGGGGACTCCCTGCAGAGACCTGGAGAGGGTCTTCCCCCGCCAGCCCCACTCCAGGCCCAGAGTCATCACTGTCAGGTGGTAGTTTCTTCATCCACTTGTCTTGGGACCCTTGCTGACCTCCCATCTCTGGCCTCCCCTCCTCTCCCCATCTGCTCCCATTCCCGATGCTCCCGTTCTCTCTTCCCTGCTCAGCCAAGGAGCTATTTTTGTCATCTACCCCTCCCCCATCTGCCTCTTCTGTCTCCCAGGACTGAGCGTGGCTTCTTCTCAGAAGTGGATTCCTGAAAGGCCCTGCCCCTCAGGGGACAGGAATGGGGCCACCAGCTGCCAGGCAAAGAGAGGACAGCCAGGAAGCAAGTGAGGAAGCCTGCAGGAAGGCCAGGGAGGAGCAGGAAGGAGCAGGTGCAGTGTGCAGGGTCCGAGGGACACTGGGTAAGGATGGGAGAGGACAGATGAGAGCTGAGGAAGAGATGAAGAGACAGCCATAGGGCAGGGCGCAGTGCTGGGCCTGGGCTGAGAAGTCACTGCAGGTGGAGGTAGGCAGCTCAGGCCTGGGCCCCACAGATGTGTCCAGATGCCCAGAGCAAAGGGAGCTCTGACTCCTGCTTCTGAGCTCATGTCCTTCTTTTTTTTTTCCTTGAGACAAAGTCTCACTCTGTCCCTCAGGCTGGAGTGCAATGGCACAATCTGGGCTCACTGCAATTTCTGTCTTTCAGGTTCAAACAATTCTCCTGCCTCAGGCTTCCAAGTAGCCAGGATTACAGGTGCAAGTCACCACACCTGGCTAACTTGTATATTTTTAGTAGAGACGGGGTTTCACCATGATTGGCCAGGCTGGTCTCGAACTGACCTCAAGTCATCTGCCTCCCAAAATGCTGGAATTATAGGCATGAGCCACCATGCCCAGCCTGAGCTCATGTCCTTGTGACACCCTCTCTCAGGTGCCCCCAGGCTCACGGGTCCGGCAGAGCATCCAGAGATGGCAGCGGGCATGTGGAGTCTCTCTGTCCTTCCCAGCCTGCCCTGGGAAGGGGTCGGGCCTTCCTAGCTCTGGGTATTTGGAGGTGTTGTTGGCGGTGCGGGGGGTCCACTTGCAAAAAACAGGTGCTCTAGGTTGGGGGGAGCAGAAGGGATGCAGGGGTCTAGAAAAGGGGAGACGTTGCTGAGTTTGAAAAATAGTGAAAAGATATTTTAAATCTGCCATGCTCCTCCTAAACTGGTGCTCCTAGGCAATAAACAACTCAGTACAGTGTGTGCTTTGTGGGTTAGTCACATTGTGACTTATCTGTGAGCTGCTGACAGTAGAGTGAATGAGGGGAGGGAGCATGTGGGAGGGTGTGGTGGGTGTGGTGGGTGTGATCATGTATGTTGGAGGTATGTGTGCCATAGCTCCCCAGGGTAACATGGGCCTAAGGTAGGATTCAGACGTGTCTGGCTGGCAGGGCCAACCTACAGAAGTTTTGCTCTAGGACAGATATGGTGGCTCACGCCTCTAATCCCAGTAATCCCAACACTTTGGGAGGCCAAGGTGGGTGGATCACTTGAGGTCAGGAGTTCGAGACCAGCCTGGCCAACATGGTGAAACCTCATCTCTACTAAAAGTACAAAAATTAGCTGGGCACAGTGGCACGTGCCTATAGTCCCAGCTACTCGGGAGGCTGAGGCAGGAGAATCACTTGAACCCAGGAGGCGGAGGTTGCAGTGAGCCAAGATGTGCACTACTGCACTCCAGCCTGGGCAAAGAGGGTGAAACTCTATCTTAAAAAAAAAAAAAAGAAGTTTGCTCCATGTTCCCAGAGCCTCCAGCCTCCAGGGAGCAGACTCACTTCAGGAAGGAAATGGGAAGCCCAGCCTGCCAGCAGCCGGGCAAAGCGACCTACAACCTATCGGAGGAAGGGTCTTTCCAGCCCAGTGCTGGTCTGAGCCCTAGGAAAAGAACTTGAAACAAAATGGGATCATTATTCCCACGAATGGGGTTCTGGCCCCTCCTAACACATGTAACCCCAAGGGGAGACTGGTCTACCCTCACAGAATAGAGCCCCTGACACCCGAGGGCCAAGCAACCTGTGGCAGTGGCTGGTGACATACCATGGGACCCATTGGGATGGCAGAGACCCAGGCGGAGGCATCTAGGGGTGGGGGCAAGGGACCAAGGGTAGGGGCACAAGAGTCAGTGGCATTTTATTGTGACCAATCCGCATCTATAGCATGGAGAGGGAATTCAGGTACACAAAGCGGGAATAATTAAAGACTAGCCGTTGTTTTCCTTTTTAAATTGTTAATTTTTTTGAATTTTGTATAGAGATGGGGTCTTGCTGTGTTGGCCAGGCTTGTCTTGAGCTCCTGTCCTCAAGCGATCCCCTCACCTCAGCCTCCTACAGTGCTGGGATTACAGGCATGAGCCACCAAGCCTATCCCTATCCATTGTTTTCATCAGATAAACATTTATTGAGCACATACGTGTTTGTACCAGACACTAACTCTATTAAAGCAAACAGCCCCAGCCCCTATGGAATTCACTGTCCAGTGAGTAAGAGGAACATCACAGTAGGTGACTATGTGTCATTTATAAGTAATTATAATGATAACAGCCAACATATTTAGTGCTCACATGTACTGGGCACTGCTCTAAGCACTTTACATATATGTGCCTGTATGTACATCAAGGCACACACAGGGCTTGGGAAACACCAGAGCAGAGCCCCAGCGTACCTCAGTCATGGGGAAGTTCCTCCAGAGGAGAGCAGCATGCTTTCCAGAGGGTTCTAGAATAGGTCAAGGAGGCCAGTGAAAGTCCCCGCAGCCTTCACTCCTACCTCCGTCAGCTCGGAGCTGGCCAGATAAGACTTGTCTGCCCTAGCGCAATCACGACTCAGTCTCTCCAGCCCACCTCTAGGGCTGATGCCCTCTGGCCCTCCTGGGGAAAGCAAACATTAAGAGAGCGAGGTAGAGGCCAGATACAGTGGCTCACAGCTATAATCCCAGTTTGGGAGGCTAAGGTGGGAGAATTGCTTCAGGCCAGGAGTTTGAGATGAGCCTGAGCAAAACAGTGAGGCTCTGTTTCTATTTAAAAAGAAAAAATTAGCCAGGTGTGGTGATGTGTGTCTGTAGTCCCAGTTATTCAGGAGGCTGAGGTGGAGGATTGCTTGAGCCCAAGATGTTAAGGCCACAGTGAGTTGATTGCACCACTGCACTCAGCCTGGGTGACACAGGGAGACCCTGTCAAAAACAAAAAAAGAAAGAAAGAAAGTGAGAGAGAAGAACGTAAGAAAAGAAGAAAGGAAGGAAAAAAGGAAGAAAGAAGACACTATGGGGATAAGTGGAGAACAGAGGGCGGCGGGTGGTGCTGGCCTGAGCGAGGGGCTATGAAGTTGAGTGTCCCAGGCTGGGCAACTGGAGTCTCCCCACATACAGCTGGAGCCAGCCAGCCCTGTACTGCCCAGCTCAGAGCACTCCCTCTGGGGCACACAGGCTGGTAGCTTAGAGGTGGTAAGAGAAGGCAGAGACATTGGAATAAGCAGGCTGCCCTAGCTTTTGTGGGACCAGTGGAGACCAAATGATATTCCCAGATCATAGCCCACGCCCCATTCTCTTCCCACTCTTGGCACCATTCTGAACCACGAGAGGTCACCCATGCCACTAGTATGTGTGGACACGCAGCCTGCACAACCACACGCCACCAAACAGCAGTCCATGGCCATTTCTTGGGCCTGGGATAGGGTTGTAATATTTGGGACATACTTATACTAAAACAGTATTCTTCGTATATGTGAAATTTCAGTGTGACGGGGAATCCTGTTTTATCTGCAGCTCTGGCCAGTGGTGCTGCCATCAGTGTATAATCAGCCCTTGGGAGGCCAGGAGGGAGGCCCTCAAACCCTGCAATTGGGCTCAGGGCCTGCTAGGCAGGGCCTTCTAGGATCCCAGGACTAGGTGGCAGTTGGGGAGGCAGGTTCTGGCTGGGCCAATCTTGGCTCTCCAGACTCCTCTCCTTATGAGGAGGGGCTTGGCCAGAAGAAAGTCAGATTGGCTCCCCAAAAAGCTCAGAACCTAGAGCAGGGGCCCCTTTGCCTACTTTCTGGGGTGGGTTCTCATCTTCAAGTGAGAACTAATCTCAAGCAAGGGGCATCGTTGGAACATTGATTGGCACCTTGGTGTCCCTCCTTCCCTCCCTTCCTCCCACCCTCCTTCCCTTCCTTCCTTTTTCTTTGTTTCTTTTTTTTTCTTTCTGAGACAAGGTCTCGTTCTGTTGCCCAGGCTTGCCCAGGCTGGAGTGCAACGGTACGTTCATGGCTCACTGCAGCCTCGACCTCCTAGGTTCAAGCGATCCTCCCACCTCAGCCTACAGCCCAGCACCATCATGCCCAGCTAATTTTTGTATTTTTTGTAGAAGTGAGGTCTTGCTGTGTTGCCCAGGCTGGTCTCAAACTCCTGGCCTCAAGCCATCCTCCTGCCTCGGTCTCCCAAAGTGCTGGGATTATAGTTACGAGCCACTGGGCTTGGGATCTCTAATTTTTCTAACATGCCATAGGCAGTGGCCTCTGATTCTGGGAGACAGTACTGCAGAGCGGCTGAGGGCTAGGGTTGCCAGATAAAAATACAGGATGCCCGGTTAGATTTGAATTTCAGATAAACAATGAATACTTTTTTTTTTTTTGAGAGTTGCTCTGTCACCCAGGCTGGAGTGCAGTGGCGCAATCTCAGCTCACTGCAACCTCCACCTCCCGGGTTCAAGCAATTCTTGTGCCTCAGCCTCCCGAGTAGCTGGGACTACAGGCATGTGCCACCACACTGGGTTAATTTTTGTATTTTTCGTAGATACGGGGTTTTATCATGTTGGTCAGGCTGGTCTTGAACTCCTGAGCAAGAGATCCACCTGCCTCGGCCTCCCAAAGTGCTGAGATCAAAGGCATGAGCCACTGTGCCTGGCCAACTAATATGTTTTTTTTCTATCAACACGTCATGCAGTATTTGGGATCTACAGTTGGCTCACCATATCTCTGGGTTCTTCATCCATGGATTCAACTAACTGCAGATAGAAAATATTTTTAAAAAATAATAAAAATACTATACAACAATAAAAATAATACAAATAAAAACAATACAGTATAATAACTATTTACATGGCATTTACATTGTGTCAGGTATTGCAGATAACCTAGAGATGAGCTAAAGTATATGGGTGGTTATATGGTTATGTGCAAACACTGTGTCATTTTATATGAGGGACTTGAGCATCCTCAGATTTTGGTATCTGTGAGGTCCTGGAACCAATCTCCCAGGGATACTGAGGGACACCTGCACTTATGCTAAAAATTATTTCTTGTTTATGTGAAATTCAAATTTAAGCTGGTGTCCTGCTTTGGTTTTTGTTGGTTTTTGGTAAATCTGGCAGCCCTGCAGAGAGCAGGGGCTTTGGAGTCTCATACCTTAGCCTCAGATCTTGGCTGTTCTACCTTCTTGCTGCGTTAACCTCTTTGAAGCTCATGTTCTGTATCTGCCTCCTGGGGCAGAAGGATTGAGTGATAAAATGTGCTGGTGTAGGTGACAACTGTTATTACTGTCCCTGGCCAAGATCCCACAGCTAGAAGGCAACCGGCCAGTGTCTCTCCTCCATGCTCTGGTCTGAGATCTCTGGGTCATCCTGAGGGCCCTCAGCAGCCCGCTGCCCCTCCTCCAGATCCCAGCCCATGCAGCGCTCAAGGGGCCACTGGGAGACCAGCAGAAGAGCCCCTGCACCATCCCTGGAAACACAACCTAGTCTGGGGAACCCTAACTCCTAATAACTTCGAGGAGCCCTGCAAGAGAAGGGAGTGGAGGAGGCACTAGCACTGATTCTGTGCCCGCCATGTGCCGGGCATTTGTTACCTAATTTAATCCTCACAGCAACTTCTCATTTCCATTTTGCAGCTGAAGATGTATTAATAGCAACTCAGGATAAGGCCCTGCTGTTCCTGTTTGGACCACTTTCTCCAGCTGACTCCGTGGCTCCTTTCACCTCCTCCAAGCCTTTGCTCACCCCAGCCTCTTCCCTGACTGGGTGCCTCTCATCAGAGCCCTCCCCGGGGAACATACCCCCAGCGATGGAGTGCCTTCTACCTACTTTCTACTTTCCTTTTTTTACAAAGCACTCCTACTCATCAAATACACTAGCTACTGTGCTTATTTGGTTTGCTTCTCTCCCTTCCAGAATGTAAGCTCTTCGAGAGCAGGGTTTTCAGTCCTTTCAGTCTACTGACATGCTCCCCATGCCCAGCACAGAGCCTTGTATATATTTGTTGAATGGATTAAAAACAGAATAACAACAATCATAGCTGACACTGCCTTAGCCCCTACTTTTTGCCCTAGAACCATTTCAAGCACCTCACATGTGCTCATTCACGAATTCCTCCCATCTCAATATGGCACGGAGTGGGCAAGTAACTTGCTCAAGGTCATAGAGCAAGTGTGCAAGAACAACAAGCAGGTTGGTCTGAGTTCCCCATTGGTGATGTTTTACTCACTCCAAGGCTGTCTGGGATCCTTGGCATCAGCTCTTCTTGTGGGTGGCATGGCTGCCTTGGCGGCACCCTCCCGATCCTCCAGCACGCTGTATTATGAGGGCCTCTTCGTTTGTTTACTGTTGACTCAATGTCTTTGAGGGCAGGGACCAGTCTCCTTCATTTTGATTTCCCAGTGCCTTGCATGGTGTCCAGCCCATTGCAGAGACTCCCCTCCGTTTTCCCAGTGGGCATTTACACTGGGAATGTAGTGGGAATGGGTGGGAAGCACAGGTATCATCATTCCATTGCCCCCATTTTACCAGCAAGGAAACAAGCTCGGAGAAGTGAAGTGATACGTTCCAGCAGGAAGAGGCAGGCAATAACCAGACCCTGGGTCTCCTGGCTGAGTGCTCACCTGGCCACAGCCTGCAGTCCAGCTACATTGCCCCATGGGTTCTGGCTGGTGCCCAAGGCTTTGGTGAGACCATCCCCTGTTAAAACTAAGCAAAGGCCAAATATAAGCATTGAGGGGCACTGGGGCTTGGAGGAGACTTGAGGATCTGGATAGATCATTTCAGCCACGGTTTGTGGGGGCTGCCCAGTGGGGCTGGAGCAAGTAAGTGGGTGAGGGGGTGATTTCCAGCCCGTGATGCATGTCTGCCAGACGTGCTTCAAAGCAAACCAGATGCAAACCACATATTTAAACTGCTGTGGTTAGCACCTGGTCTTTCCCAATGGGGGAAGCCTTTGGGGTGTCTTCCTCTTACTGGGGAATGTGTTCCTCTGGGAGGGGAAAAGGCAGTTTGCAATGTACAGAAAGCCTGGTGACTTGTGGTTCAATCAAGAAAAGGCAACATGTTCCCAGGAAGAAATATATTTCAGCTGGAACCAGAAGATCTTTATGTCTGTCCTTCTTGGCCCCTGAGGGTGTTAGATGGACAGATTTATGCTGGAATCTGGGTGTGGTGGAGAGAGGCTGTATTCATTCATTTATTCATTCATTCATTTGACAAGTATTTATTGCACTTCTATACACTGAGTACTGGGCTAAGTGCTGAGAATATACCAGGGAAAGCAATATACTTGCTCTTGTCCTCATTAAACTTGCAGTTTAACGTGGGACAAGCATTAAAGAAGTGTTACTGTTAATCAACTATTTTTAGCTGTCAGTTTTCTGAAAGAGATTCCTGGATTGCATGAAAAGGTAAAATAAGAAACCTGTTTCAGTTTGGGAGTCAAGAAAGGCTTCCTGGAGGAAGTGGTGTTTATGCTGAGTCCTGGAGGCAGTTTAAGAGTTCTGGCCACTTGCCGAGCGAAGTGGGTGAGGGGGCTGAGCAGCAAGCATTGTGGGCCCAGGGAGTGGCACATACAAAGACCTTGAGGTAGAAAGGAGTGTGGCTTCTGAAGGTTCTGCATGACGGGCTCCAGAGTGGCTGGCGTCTGGATACTGGATTGATTTGGAGAGGCAGCTTCTGCTCATGTCTGATGGAGAAGACAACCAAATTTAACCACGGGAGTGGCATTCCATGAGCAGCAGGGACGTCGTGGAAGTCTGGCGTGAAGGGACATTTGCCATGAATAAACATGTTCATTCTGGAAGGCTTGCTGCAGAAGGCGTGTCTGGGGGTTTTGGCAGAAGGTGTAGGAGTTGGAAGAGCTGTGTGCAAGCCTGAGGAAGTGGGAGCGAGACTACTTTGGGTTGGTGTGGGGGTGGCTGAATGACTCAATTTGGATGTGTACGTTCTGTCTCTCCAATTAATTTTAAGAGCTACTATTTATTTCACAACCACTGTGTGCCAAGCAAACACTGATCTATTTCATTCAACCCATAAATAGCTGTTTGAGATAGATATGGCCATCCTATTTTACAGATGAGACAAAGGAGGCTTAGAGGATTAAGTGACCTGCCCACAGCCACACGGAGAAGAGGTGATGAAATCCGGAATCAAAAATTTGTCCTCTCTGTATATAGTTCTTCAACCTTCCGTCACACTTGCCTTCCTGGTGACCTCATATCCTAGGATATTTACTGACTGCTCTGTGGACACATTGGTTAAATCCAAGTGGTTTGCAGGCATTGACTGGCAACATAACTGTGGTCAACAGAAGAATGATGTACTGAGTGGTGGTCACTTAGAACCATGCATCTGCCACCCCTTGAGGCTGGGCCATGAAGAAGGCATGGCTTGGCCACAGTGGCTCACACCTGTAATTCAGCACTTTGGGAGGCCGAGGTAGGTTAATTGCTTGAACTCAGGAGTTTAAGACCAGCCTGGGCATCATGGCAAAACCCCATCTCTACAAAAAATACAAACATTAGCCAGGTGTGGTGGTATGCACCTGTGGTCCCAGCAACAGCAGGAGGCTGAGGTGGGAGGATCGCTTGAGCCTGAGATCCTGCCACTGTACTCTAGCTTGGGTGACACAGTGAAACCCTGTCTCAAAAAAAAAAGAAAAGAAAAGAAAAAAGAAGGCGTGGCTAGTGTGGAAGTGACTGCAAGCTCAGTTGTCCGTGGGCACTGGCTTCAGTGGCGGATCTGGGCACTGCTCCCCGCTCCCTCTGGGCTCCATAGCTCAGTCATGGGCATGGTCTCTGACCTTGCCGCAGGTCTCTGACCTTGCCGCAGGTCTCAAGGCCTGGCATTCTCACTTCTTCCACCCTCTGGAGGCCCTGGCTTGCCCTGGGTACCCTCCCCAAGTAGCTTCCTTCCCTTGGCTACCATGCCTTTGAAACCTGCTGAAGCGTTTCCTGTCCAAGGCAGAGTGAGGCTCATGGGTCGCTGGGTTTCCTTTCTATTCCAGGAGCTGTAGCCAGACCTGTTTGAGTTTGGACCAAGCTCAGGAAGGCAGCGGGTGTGGGGAGCTTCCTTCCAGTGCAGGGAAAGGACTGGGCAGGAGGCAGGACCAGGCTGAGCTGGGGCTGCTGGGATCAGTCATGGACCACATGCAGGGGACAGAGGCACCCAGCCTGGCACTTTGAGGACAGAGGGAACAAAGCTCCATTTCTGTCCCTCTAGGCAGCCTGAGGTTGAGCAGGGCCCAAGGCAGTTCACTAAAAGAACCCCAGTGTCTGTAAAATTACTCTAGGTAGCTTCAGGCCGTCGCTTTACATGCAACTCTCCCAATGCTGAGTGCTAAGCGGGGCTGCTTAGCTCAGCTCAGGGCTGATAGCCTTTCGGATCTTTTTTTTTTTTTTTGAGGTGGAGTCTTGCTCTGTCACCCAGGTTGGAGTGCAGTGGTGCGATCTCGGGTCACTGCAACCTCCACCTCCCTGGTTCAAGCAATTCCCCTGCCTCAGCCTTCCAAGTAGCTGGGACTGCAGGTGCATGCCACCATTCCCAGCTAAGTTTTTTGTATTTTTGGTACAGACAGTGTTTCACCACGTTGGCCAGACTGGTCTCTAACTCCTGATCCCAGGCAATCTGCCTGCATCAGCCTCCCAAAGTGCTGGGATTAAAGATGTGAACCACTGTGCCTGGCCACCATACAGCTCTTTATTATGAATCTGGGCTCTAGGGGTTCCTCCCTAATGGTAAAAACAGTATCAGTAGTAGTATTCAAAACTGGGGTACAGCAGGAGACCTGCTAGGAGGACTCTACTGGGCGATAGAGATCACCCTTGCCACATCCTGCTGGGAGTATCTGGACCTTCCAGCAACACACCAAGGGTTCTAAGGCTTGGAATGCATTCCCAGGCTGAAAATGCAAATGATAATGTTTCTCAAACTGTTGAAGGTCAGGCACTGAGAGGGGCAGGGTGAGGACCAGCAAAGATTGAGTGAGGGGCGAGGGAGGAAGGGAGAGAAGAGATTCCAGCGGAGGGGAGGATAATAAAGCCTCCCTCTTCATGCTGTGTGGGGCATGGACCTAAGGGATTGGAGACTCTGTGGAGTAGGGGATCAACAGAGGATGCTGAGGTGGAAGATGTGCTGATTTGCATGCTATTTTTGCAGGACATTTGCATGCTTTTCATGTGCTAGCTAGAGAACAGCGCAGGGGATTCCCCCAGGCCCTGCTCTCTCCCCACCCTCCCTCTGATATGCCAGGACAGGGTAAGATTAAGTTGGGAAGAAGTGGACGGGGCTCCCCCTCCACCATGGGTCTGTCTGGGTGGGGGCTGCAGGGGTAGAGGCCGCATTCTCTGAGTCTGAGCAAAGAACACTCCTCTTCACCCCCAGTAGGGAAGCCAAGGGTAGAGGAAGGTGTATGAGAGGAGGGAACCCTCCTACTAGGAGGATGTGGGTGGAGGGGGTAAGGTGTCTGGGGGTGAGGAGCTTTCTGGCTCCAGGCTTCTCTCTGAAGCAGGGCCTGGAAGGAAGGAAGCCAGATGAGGTACCTCCTCCTGAATCCTTGTGAAGTTTCGTTTCCTGTTGCAAAGCAGGCTTTTGACATCAAATGCCTTTCTTTTCCAATGGCCCTGCATTCCCACCCGGCCCACCCTTCCTCAGCCCCAGCCCCAGCCCATCTTGGTACCTTGGGGGTTCTGGGCAGAAGGGAGGAGTCCATCAGGAACAGGGCCTGGGTCCCTCTTGCATCACAGTGGCTGGCTGGGCTCGAGATCAGGCGAAGCAGGGGTCCTGGAACCCCTTTGTCTCAAGGCTCTTGGGTGGGCCCTCGGGTATGCCTGGGGTGCCTGTACCAGGTCTCAGCCTGTTTCTGGTTAGTCAAGAGTGACTAATCCCAGGTGTCCTGGGCACAGACTCTGAGTCATCTGTGGAAAATTTGCTCCCACCCTGGACTGTGGAGGTCCCCCTTCTTTGTGCTTTTTCTTTCTGACTATTATTTTTCTTTGCTCACTTGCTTGCCATATATGTAATTTTTTTTTTCTTTTCTGAGACAAGATCTTGCTCTGTCAAGTGCAGTGGCACAATCAAAGCTCACTGCAGTCTCAAACTCCTGGCCTCAAGCGATCCTCCTGTTACCAGAAAGGGGTCCTGAAACAAACCCCAAGAGAGGGTTCTTGGACCTCAGGCAAGAAAGAATTCAGGGTGAGTCCATAGAGTAAAGTGAAAGCGAGTTAATTAAGAAAGCAGAAGGGCCAAGTGCAGTGGCTCACACCTGTAATCCCAGCACTTTGGGAGACCGAGGCCGGTGGATTACTTTAGGTCAGGAATTCGAGACCAGCCTGGTCAACATGGTGAAACCCTGTCTCTACTAAAAATACAAAAATTAGCCATGTGTAATGGTGCATGCCTGTAATCCCAGCTACTCAGGAGGCCTTGGCAGGAGAATCACTTTAACTCAGGAGGTGGAGGTTGCAGTGAGCTGAGATTGCACCACTGCGCTCCAGCCCGGGTGACAGAGTGAGACTGCCTCCAAAAAAAGCAAAGGTATAAAGAATGGCTACTCCGTAGGCAGAGCAGTGACATGGGCTGCTCTACTGATTATATTTAGTTACTTGCTGATTATATGCTAAACAAGGGGTGGATTATTCATGAGTTTTTTGGAAAAGGGATGGGCTATTCCCAGAACTGAGGGTTTTGTAAAAGGAGGTTATCCCATGTGGTCTAAAAAAGGAAGTCATTTGTAAATTGTCATGGTGCTGGGGGAGTGTCTTTTAGCATGCTAATGTATTATAATTAGCATATAAGGAGCAGTGAGAATGACCAGAGGTCACTTTCACCACCATCTTGGTTTTTGTAGGTTTTGGCCAGCTTTGTTACCTCATCTTGTTTTATCAATGGGGTGTTTGTGACCTGTATCTTGTGTCGTCCTCCTATCTCATCCTGTGACTAAGAACGCCTAACCTCCTGGGATACAGCTCAGCAGGTCTCAGCCTTATTTTAGCCAGCCCTTATTCAAGATGGAGTTGCTCTAGTTCAAATGCCTCTGACACTCCACCTCAGCCTCCTAAGGCACTGGGATTACAGTCTTCACATCTAGGTAATTTTTTTTTTTTTTTGAGACGGAGTTTTACTCTTGTTGCCCAGGCTGTAGTGTAATGGCACAATCCTGGCTCACTGCAACCTCCACCTCCCGGGTTCAAGTGATTCTCCTGCCTCAGCCTCCCGAGTAGCTGGGATTACAGGCATGCGCCACCACACTGGCTAATTTTGTATTTTTAGTAGAGAAGGGGGTTTTTCCATGTTGGTCAGGCTGGTTGTGAACTCCCAACCTCAGGTGATCCACCCGCCTCAGCCTCCCAAAGTGCTGGGATTACAGGCGTGAGCCACCACACCCAGCCTTTTTAACTTTTGGTAGAGGCAGGGATCTCTGTGTTGCCCAGGAGGGTCTTCAATTCCTGCTCTCAAGCAATCCTTGCACCGCAGCCTTCCAAAGCAGTGGGATTACGGGTGTGAGCTCTCAGATCTGGCCTTTTTATTTTTAAATAAATACATAGCCCTTTCCAGGGCACTTCCCCTGATACCTGATAGCCCCAGCCTCCCCCATTGCTGCTGCTGCCAAGGCTCATTCTGTTCCGGGAGGGGCGCAGGTCTTCTGCTTTATTCTGGCAATGGGCTTCTCCACCTGAGGAGCAGACAGGGGTGGTTGGGAGGCAGGGAGGGAGCTCAGGGAGCTGGGGCTTACCACCTGCTTGGAGCAGAAACAAAACCAGACACAAGTGTGCAGCACTGGGGAAGTCTCAGCACGCTGGCAGGGCCTCCCCTGGCCTCAGAAAGCAGGACTAGCCAGGGCAAGCCTCAGGGAGAACAGCCCATGATCTGCTGACTGAATTCCCGAGGAAAGGCTGGAGTTCATCTTCCCTGAGGAGAGCTGGCCCAGATGAGACAGGAAGCCATTTCCAGAGCCAGGAGACCAACCAGCCAGCTGCCGGCCACTAGCACAGGCACGGGCTCGGCGCACCCAGGGGCCTCTGCACACACACTGTCGGGAACACTCACAAGCAGGTTGTATAGCATGGGAGTGGAAGCAGGTGTAGGGACCCTCCTCGGGTGAGGCCACATGGGTGCCATGCACATCCACAGATTACAGTCCACCCACGGGCCCCAGTGGATTTATTCCCCAGTGTTGCTTTCCTTTAGGCAAAGCTCCATCTTGTCCTAATTTGTAAACTTATCCCACCTTGGAGCTAATGGGCCTTGTAGTTCATGTCGCCCACTCTAGGCATTCTGTACTTGACAAAACAGACCAGGTGGGGTCAAGGGATGTATCTAAGGTCAAACAGCTGATAAGCAATTGTCTTTTGAGTTATACAGAAGACACAGATTTGGGTGACTTGAAATTCAGAGCTAGGAGAAAAGGGAGACAGAGTTTAGTGTCCTAAAGGCCTGAGTTGCATCCAGGCTTAGCCTCTTTCTGAATATGAGTCTTTTGACAAGCTACCAAACCTCTCTGAGCTCCAGCTGCCTTATCTTGAAAGCAGGAGTAAATGAATCTACTCTGCAAGGTTGTTGCAGGGCTTAGTAATCACATACATTAGAAGCCTGGCACATAATAGGTACTCAATAAACATTTCTACAACTACAGGGTTTGATAAAGTAGTAAAACAATCAACCACAATGCTATTTAAATGGTACCTATCATGGGTCAGGGTCTAGGCTTGGAGCTGGGGAGCTAAGACAAATTGGGTGTCTGGACAAATTGGGTGGGTAGAATGTGGGAGAAAGACAAGAAAATACTGCTGTGTTCTGCGCCTGGTGCTATAGGGAATACAGAAGAGAGGCACCCAACCCAGTTGCTGTGGAGGGTCGAGGGGTCAGCAGAGGAGGCAGCAGAAAACTCAAGAAGCCTTCCTAGAATTTAAACAATGAATACAATTTACCCAGGAAAGAGGAGAGGAAAGGAGATTGGAGGAGGGAACTGCAAGGACAAAGACCCAGAGAAAGTCTGAGGCAGTGGACATGGAGAGGGGACTGGAGGGCAGAGAGGAGTGTGAGTGGTGTGAGAAGAACTCTATCTTTACCTGAAGGGCTGGGAGCCTTTGACTACAGCTATGCCAACACCTGCATTCTCAGCAGATGAGCAAATTCAGAAAATAATAAACTTTGGTGTTTTTTGGCTTGTTTGTTTGAGACAGGGACTCTCTCTGTCACACAGGCTGGAGTGCAATGGAGCGATCTTGGCTCACTGCAACCTCTGCCTCCTGGGTTCAAGCTCAGTCTCCCAGGTAGCTGGGACTACAGGCGCCCGGGACTACAGGGGTTGGGGAGCTCTCATCATGTTGGCCAGGCTGGTCTTCAACTCCTAACCTCAAGTGATCCGCTGGCCTCTTCTTCCCAGTGTTGAGATTACAGGAGTGAGCCACCCTATCCAGCCTGAAAATAATGGACTTTACTTCAATGTACTCCTTTGTTCTCAAAAGTAATTGCTTCATTGTTTGCTAAAGAAAAAAAAAAATCCTTGGCTTTATTAAAAGTCACTGGTAGATGAACATGTTGGCATAGAATTAGGCTCCTTGGTATAAAAGGGAAGAATTCAAACACATCTGAGCAATGGAAGTAGCTATCCGTTTGCTAATGGTTTAAAAAACCACTTAACAAACTACTTCTTTGGACCTATAGCCTGGAGAGGACTCCAAGTCTTCCAGCTAGAGATTCCCCTCATTATGTTAATGTATTGAATACATTGCCTTTGATAGTTCTCAAGCTTGTGCTCGGTGGTAGGGAGTGGGGAGGGGGATTTTCAAAGTGTTTCAGTTATTGAAATTGATTCAACAAATATTTACTAGGCACCATCCTAGGTGTTTGGGGGTAAGGGCTAAACAAGACAAAATTCCTGTGCTCCTGGGATCTGCCTTCTAACAAACCTGGCAGTTTGTAGCTAACACCAATTTCTCAGGAAACAAACAGTCCCATCAAAGGTGGCAAGAGCAGTGTGGTTAAGAGCTGAGTATTTTCAAGTCAGATTAAACCTGGTTTTGAATCCTAGCTGTGTGAACTCAGGCAAGTGACTTAATCTCTTTCAGGCTCTCAAGATTGAAGTGGGAGAAACAGAACCTACTTCACAGGATGTTCAGAAGATTAAATGAGATGAAGGATGTGAAGTGCTTTCTACCGAGACCGATGCGTAATAAGCCCTCGGTAAATGACAGCCACCGGCATTAATGATCTTTGAGATAACTCAAAAGCCAAGTGAGCAGAAAAGAAGTTTTAATATGGTGAAGAGGGTGGTAATGAGTTTAAGGGGAAGTGGTCCAGATCACACTTCGAAATCACTGGCAGAAAGGTTTCTCAATGGCTGGAATTGGGTTTTGTTCATTTTATATCTCCAGTGTCTAGCACATAATAGGTCATTAATAATGAGCCCTGGATGAATGGTTCTTAGCTCTCAGCCAGGACCCAGGAGAGGGACTAGGTGTCAAACAGTTCCAGGAAGATACTATTCCATGGGCTACTTACTCTAGCCAAGAAAGGTCAATGGGACCTGGGACATCATCAAGAACTGGGTCACTTGTGAAATAAGCAAACACTGCATGGACACCTGGTAACACATTTTTGGAAAGAGTGCAGAGAGCAGAAAGTTCAGGAGAGGGTAGGCCCACAGCAGAGAAGGGGAGGAATCATTTCGCAAAGGGAAAACCTTAGGGAAAGTATCCTAGAAGGTCTGTGGCAAGAAACACCTTTGTTCCACAGTCCTCCCCGTTGACCTTCAACCTGCCTCCCCATCAGCTGCAGCAGCACATGAGGTTCTCACTCCTTCTCTTCAAACAAGGATGAGGGGTCTGGGTTTTCCATGCAAGAATAGGGCTCCGGAGGTCTCAGGCTGGTCAGCTATCTGACTAGGAGAGGGACAGCCAGGGTCAGAACAAAAATATTGTGAAGACCAGTCTAACAGAGCCAGGAACACTCTAAAATTGGGGGACCTCTTTCCCTGGTTTTGGGAGGAATTTAGGGATGTTTGGGCAATACTTCATCCGCACATGCTCACAGATTCAGAGAATGTTAGAGCTGGACAATATTGTGGTCCAACCCCTCATCAGACACTTAAGGACCCTGAGTCCCAGAGTGGGGCAGTGATTTCACCAATGAAACACTGTGAGCTGGGATCAGAACCCACACCAGCTGACTGATTTGCAGGTCAGTGCACACAACAGGTAAATGACTCATACAAATGATCTCCAAGCTCCAACTGCCTGGGTGACATCTCTGTTTGGACGTCTCAAAGGTTCTTCCAATTTGACATGTCTAAGGTGGAACACTTAATCTTTTCCTTAGCCTGGTTGGTTCTCTTACAGTGTTTCTTAGTTCCATGACTGGTGGCTCCACCTACCCAGTTGAGCAAGCCAGGAAGAAAGCAGGAGTCTCCTGATACACTCTCTTCCTCTCTCTCACTCTGCACAGCCCATCGATCACCAAGTCCTGATTTATCTTCTAAATGCATCTCCAGGCCCTCATCTTTTTTCCACTTCCTGTACCATCATCCTATGGCAAGCTATCCTGCTCCCTCATGCCTCCCCTACTGCAGTAGCTGTCTGCCCACTGTACTCCAGTCCTTTGGGATCTGTCCAGCCCATTCCTCACAATGCAGCCTCAGAATCTTTACAGAACACACAACTAGTCATGTCACACACACATCTGCTTGAACTTCAGTGGCTCCCCTTTGTTCTTTTCTTTTCTTCCTCTCATTATTTTTTTTTTTTTTTTTTTGAGACAGAGTCTCGCTCTGTCACTCAGGCTGGCCACTGGCATGATCTTGGCTCACTGCAACCTCCACCTCCTTGGTTCAAGTGATTCTCCTGCCTCAGCCTCCCAAGCAGCTGGGATTACAGGTGCCCACCACCACACTCTGCTATTTTTTTTGTGTTTATAGTAGAGATGGAGTTTTACCATGTTGGCCAGGCTGGTCTTGAACTCCTTACCTCAAGTGATCCTCCTGCCTCGGCCTCCCAAAGTGCTGGGACTACAGGCCTGGCCCAAGGGCTTTCTGACAATTGGCCCAGCGGGAATCTTACTGACTACAAGTGGAAGGCTCAGAATTGGAATGCTTTTGCCAGAATAAGGGGAAGGGGCAATATGCAGGCAAAACGAAAGATGACAATCATACACTGAGCACTTGACTCTGCACACAGTAGGCGCTCACCCCACAGGGCTGGAACTCTGACTGGAACCATCTAGGGAGAGAGGAAGTGGTGGTTCCACCTCAGCTGCAGAGCCTCTACCTATGTCAACAGGCTCACTTTTGCATCCAGAGAGAGAGAGGGATTTGGAGTCCACACAGGTCCCAGAAGGTAGAGAGTGATACTTGCTTAGTTGCATGAAAAAATGCCTTGGGCTCCAAACATGGTATGCCCAGAGGCTGAGCTTGGTAATGGGTGAAACTTGGCCCAGCCTGGCTAAGAGAGCCACTCAGGGGCACATGGGTACCCATCTCCTGCTCTCTACAGGCTGGCCCACAGCCGGCAGGTGAGCACTGATTATGCTCCAAGGGATCCAGCTTCTTACACAAGGTGTAAGATGAAGAAACACGGCTTGTGTCTTTGGAAAGTTCTCAGCCTGATAGGAAACCGTAGCATGACAAGACTAACCCTGTACTTGGGGGCTTCAGGCTGATGTGCCAGCTTAGAAGGACGGCATGGCAACCCCCTCCGTACCAGGTTTTAAGCTTTATTCCCAAAGCCCCTTTGCTTCCCTTAACTGCTCTTTTACCTCTGTCTTCCATGTTCCCCGTTCATGTTGACCACCTGGGCTGGTTGACAACCACCATGCCTGGGAGTGGGAGAATTCCACCTTCTCCCCTGCCGGTTCAGCCCCTCGTCTGCCTGGAAGGCATTGTCAGGCAAGGGTGGCACAGACTCTTGTGGCTGCACCAGAGCAAAAGGCTCCAGGAAGTCTGGGCCCAAAATTAAAAGCAAGGCCAGACCAGGCACAGTGGCTCACGCCTGTAATCCCAACACTTTGGGAGGCTGAGGCCAGAGTATTATTGAACCCAGGAGTCTGTGACCAGCCTAGGCAACATAGGGATCTGGAGTCCATGCAGGTCCCAAAAGGTGATGAGGTGGTGGAGAGTGGTATTTGGAACCCCATCTCAGTAAAAATAATAACAATTTTTTTTTTTCTTTTGAGACTGTGTCTGGCTCTGTCACCTAAGCTGGAGTGCAGTGGTGCAGGCTCGGCTCACTGCAACCTCCACCTCTCAGGTTCAAACAATTCTCCAGCCTCAGCCTCCCGAGTAGCTGGCATTATAGAAACATGCCACCATGCCTAGCTAATTTTGTGTATTGTTAGTAGAGACGGGGTTTCACCGTGTTAGCCAGGATGGTCTCAATCTCCTGACCTCGTGATCTGCCCGCCTCAGCCTCCCAAAGTACTGGGATTACAGGTGTGAGCCACCACGCTCGACCAAAATAATAACAATTTTTACAAGAGAGAAAAAAGAGTGAGGCTGGTTCCTGCTATAACCCTGGGGTGGTTTCTTCCAGGCGCCTCCCGTTTCCAAACTCTCCATATGAGGCTGAGAAGGCAGGTAAGGGAGAAAGTGACAGGGAGCTAGGCATGGGTAAGTGACAGCAGGTTGAAGCATGATCCTGAGAAGACAGCACTGAGGGGCCCTGAGCTGGCTGGGCAGGTGTGGGGCGAGGAAGCCACACCCAGCTCAGTGATCCCCAGGGAGCTTCTGGGAGAACCTGGGCTCAGCAGTGAAGTCACAGGGCCTGCTGAGGTCATATAGGTGAGGCTTCACCCTTCTTCCTGCTTCCTCCACCTTGCAGTTCCCGCCTCTCCTCACCCTTCACTTCGCATTCCTCCTCTTCCTCCTACCCTGCAGCAGCCCTCCTGCTCACACAGATTAAGAAAGGCTGGTGCTAAGCCTGTGTGCAGAACTAGTGGCGTCATGAGCAGGGTCTTTCATTATTTTTCTGCTACCACTGAGAGGACAGATTGTCATCTTTCAGGCAAGTTTGTAATAAACATTTAATGAATGAGTGGGTTAGTGACGAACACCCATTATCTGATTTGAACCTTTTACGAACACTTTGAGGCAGTCAACACAGTTACTATTAGCGCTGTTTATAGCTGGGGAAACTGAGACTCGGAGAAATTATGTGTCATCACATAGGTATGCAGTGATCAGCTGGACTCAGAACCCATGACCCTTGTTCCTGCACTAATAATGTCTACTGCCTGTCTCTTTCACCTATCTGCACCCTGGGAGCTACTCCTGGGGTTCAGAGGAGCATGACTGGGATGGGCGTAGCAAGGACACAGGCATCATGAGGGCAGTTTTGACCTCACTGGCTCTGGGCTATGGAGACAGCCAATCTGGGCTGCTGTCCCTGGCTGCTGTTATGGCCTCATTCCCAAGGCCACTCCACTTAATGCAGGGACAGCACTTCAGGTTCATCTGCCCAGTGCAGTCACATCAGAAGCACCACCGCAGCCAAAGCGAAACCTGGGCAGTCCTGGGCAATGATGTCTGACCTGCTGGCAGGTGCGTGCTAGGTCAAATGTTAAGTGAGCTCAACCATGTGGCCCTGGTTGCCCTAGAATTCCCTGGGGGTTGCAAGTGGGAGGTCCTGGGATTTTTTTTAGCATCTTTACTAGTGATCCCTACAGCTGAATTAGGAGAGCTCTCCTGGCACCCTAGAAAGCTTTGACCTCTGGAGTGGCCTTCACAGGAGACAGCCTCAGGGTGCTGGGAGAGCCCCTGACCCTCCAAAACCTACTACCAGTTCCTGCGCGCCATTCCTGGGGCATGAGGTCCTGAGCCTGGTGGAGGAAGGGTAGCAATGCCTTACACTGTATCGGCTACATGCTTCTCACTGTCAATTAATCAGTTTGGTCTTTTCCAGACAGTGCAGGGCTAGAAACTGCCCTTCCCAACTCCTGACCTTAGCTCCTTGAATAACCTCACAGGCCACGGGGCATGCGGGGTGCGCGTGCGTGGCTGGCCGTCCTAGTCACCCGGGCGGGGAGGTTTACGGCTTTGGGGCGGCGCCGCTCCGCCAGGACCGCCCGCCGCTCGGGGGCCCCCACCGGCTTCCCGCGGTCGGGACGGGCGCCCCCTGCTGACTGTGGGCGGTGGCGCGCCGAGGAGCGGTCCCTGGGAGGCCCAAGACCTAGCTGGGGCTCGAACTCTGCGACCTCGTCCCGGTGGGAGGTCCCGGCTGCAGGGAGCTGCCCGGGCCGCGGTGACTCAGCACGGTGTCCCCGAGAGCTGGGGCGGGCACCCCGCCAGGTTTGGCTACATGGCGGTTAATGATTAATATCCCAACACCGTGGAGACATCGAAGGAGAGGGGGGCCTTGGGGGCGCGTCTCGGCCCTGGCTGTGCCCTCGGGAAGCAGAGGCCCAGATCCGACGAGATTCACGCCTGGGCTGGGGTGGCTGGGGGCAGGGGAAGAAGCGAGCCTTGAACTCTCTCCTCTTCCCGCCCCGCACGCCGCCCTTCCCTCCCCCCTGGCCACACC
Source organism: Cheracebus regulus (assembly GCA_963574635.1). Lineage (NCBI taxonomy): Eukaryota > Metazoa > Chordata > Mammalia > Primates > Pitheciidae > Cheracebus > Cheracebus regulus. The sequence goes on along the minus strand of CAUYQU010102981.1, from coordinate 6,079 downwards.
CTCCTACCCTGCCCTGGGGACCTCCAGGCTCAGTGCTTCTCCTCCTTGCCTTACGAAATGCCCATCTGTGCCCGCCTCCGTGCCAGGTACTGCAGGCCGCTTTCACATAAATAACTGATTGCCTCTTGCCCATTTTACAGATAAACTGATAACGCTCAGGTGAGGTGCTGTCTCCCAGCACTCAGGCAGAGTGGGGATTCGAACCCAGGCCCCGGACACAGACCAGGTGTCCTTCTACTACCCCACCCACTGCTGCCAACTCCAGAGACACCTACACCCCAATCTACCAACTTAACCACATGAGCAGAGGAAATAAGATGTGGCACTGCCCTGGCCTACAGGAATCGCCGTCCATTCTCTGCCCTCGCAACTCATTACCCTAATCTTAGTCAGAAAATAGTGTCAGGGTTGGATGTCAAGCTACCAGGGATAATGGTTTGTGTTGTAAAATGCTCCTTTGAACTGAAAGCAATCCTGAAGTGAGGCGCCTGGTTCAAGGAGTCAGCCTCCCGAATTAAGAAGCCAACTGTAGCAGTGCCACGGGCTTTGGTTCACAGGCTCACCTTTTAGGGGTGGAAAGACCACGGAAGAAACTTATTTGTAAAAATTAGAATAAAAATATTCTGGGCCGGGCGCGGTGGCTCACGCCTGTAATCCCAGCACTTTGGGAGACCGAGGCCGGAGGATCACCTGGGGTCGGGAGTTCGAGACCAGCCTGACAAACATGAAGAAACCCCGTCTCTGTGAAAAATACAAAATTATCCGGGCGTGGTGGCACTCCCAGCTACTCGGGAGGCTGAGACAGGAGAATCGCATGTACCCGGGAGACAGAGGTTGCGGTTAGCCAAGATTGTGCCATTGCACTCCAGCCGGGGCAACAAGAGCAAGAGTCCATCTCAAAAAATATATATATATTTGGCCGGGCGTGGTGGCTCACACCTGTAATCCAAGCACTTTGGAGGCCAAGGAGGGCGGATCACCTGAGGTCGGGAGTTCAAGACCAGCCTGACCAACATGGTGAAACCCCGTCTTTATTTTAAAAAAGCATATATTCTAGACCGGGTGCGGTGGCCCATGCCTATAATGACAGCGCTCTGGGAGGATCGCTTGAGCCCAGGAGTTGGGAGTTGCAGCGAGCTACGAGAGCACTACTGTACTCCAGCCTGGACAGCAGAGAGAGATCTTGTCTCTAACAAAAAGTGGTGTGGGGGGAAATACTGTAAAACGAAGCAGGAAGTTCTGCACAAGATTAGGTTTTTCTGTCCCCTCAAGGGTAAATGAGGCACGCAGGCGCCTGCACCCTCTGGGCAAGGACACAGGCCGTGTGACAGTCTCTGGGTCTGCCCCAGTGCCGCGGGCGAGCCTCTGCGCGGTGCCTCCTGGTTGGGCGTCATCCTGCAGGCTTGGGTTAACCAGGGCTGAAGTAGTTCAAGGCACATTCTGTTCCTCACCACAAGATGTCGCCGCTGCTCATGGTTAGAGGGTCCTCAGCAAGACCAACTCCGAACCCCAGACTCTGAGTCAGAAACTCTGGGGGTGGCGCCCAGCAATTCGTGTTTTTCACAAGCCGTCCAGGGGATTCTGAAACATGCTCAAATTTATTCTGAAACATGCTCAAATTTGAGAACCACTGGTAAACGTGATCCTGCAGGTCTCACTGCGTCTGATGTCTACCCCTTCTGCTAGGTGGTCAGGGCAACTCAATCTGTTTCCCACCACAGTGCCCAACTGGGGCAGGGCCTCAGAGCTTCCGTTTCCTCAATTGCAAAATGGGGATAATAGTACCCACCAGACAGGTCTGTCACGAGGCTAAATGAGTGTCTGAGGATGCATTTGTGAAGGGTAAAACACTATGTAATAAGGATATGTTGTGACTGCTGCTGATTTTATTTGGAGTGACAAGCTCTGCAGTGAGTGGAAGGCAGCTGACTCTAAAGATTCCATGCTTTCTCTTATCTTCTCTCCAATGCTCCCATTTCTGCCCCCCGCACCCCGGAATCACCTTTCAGCCACCCAGGGAGAGCCACGTTCAATGCAGCAGCTTGCGGCACAGAAATAGCTTAACTTTCATCTAGTACTTGCAGTGTGCTAGACTTTGAGTGGAATGCTTTAAGCGTGTTATTTTATTTAATCCTTACACAGCCCTATGAGGTAGACACTACAAAGGATGCTCATAAGGCAACTGATAAAGCAACACAGAGAGATTAGATAATTTGCCTAAAGTCGTGTGGCCAACAAGCAGTAGGGCTGGATTTGAACTTGAGCAGCTCAGCATACATTCATGTTCTCAATGGCTCCGCAATGCTGCCTCCCCTAAAGCTTGTTTCCCAAGCTCTCCACGGTGAGAAGCAGCATGGAACTGTGGAAAGAGCGCTGGGTTGGGATCCAAGGTCCTGGTTTTGCCATTTCCTAGCTCTGTGATCATGGGGGAATCAACCTCTCTGAAGTAGTCTTGGGAGGGTTACTTTATGTAACACACAACAGAGTATCTGGTGTACAGTAGGTGCCTCATATATTTACTGTGTCCAACAGCCTCCTCTTTTCTCAGTGTCCCCTCCCTCAATCAGGCAAAGATGATTCTGGGATCCAGAGGGACAAAATATGTGCCCTCTTTCCCTATCATGTCCTTGAGAGGCACATGATGAGGCTGGAGTCAGGGCCGGGAGATGGGCTCCAGTCCTGGCCCTCGCTTACGGCAGTCTCCCCAGGTGCCCTGCCTGCCAATATGGGGTCAGTGGTATTCGGCTGCTCTCCTGTTTCCCCTATGACGGCCCTGAACCCACAGCTGTCCAGGGGATGCATGGAGTTGGTCAGGGAGGCTCTGCCATGCCTAGCAGCTGGCTTGCTTTCTCCAGCTCTCCTTCTGAAACTTGGCCAAGCTTGCTACCCCTTACTCAGCTCATTGACTCTTGATCTCTGGCTGGAGTGAGGTGGGATAGCCAGGTGAGTGTGTAATGTGGAGACGCTGCAGATCTCGGTTTGAATCCTAGTTCTGTTTCTAACTAGATATTTAACTTGAATAAGTCCCTTTGACATGCCTCCTTTTTCTCATCTATTCTTTGGAAAGATTTTTCTTCTTTCTTTCTTTTCTTTTTTTTTTTAAACAGAGATGGGGGGTCTCACCATGTTGCCCAGGTTGGTCTTGAACTCCTGAGCTCAAGCAATCCACCCGCCTTGGCCTCCCAAGGTGCTGGGATTATAGGCATGAGCCACCATGTCCAGCCCTTTTTTTCTTCTTTTAAACATTTTTCTAACACCCAAAATACAGAAAAATCATTTGCATTCCTATCCACCCCCTTCACAATTGGGCTCTTTTTAAAATTCTAATTCTACTCTGTCCTGAAGCCTGTTTACCTAGAGGAAGCTCCTGCACCATTCCTTCCAAACCCCCTGTAGAAGTGTGTAAGTTACTAACATATTTCGACTTCCCAGGAAGAAGCAGTCATCATGCTCATTCTTGTACCAACAATGTGGTTTTCCACGTCACTCTGTCCAAGATTCACAACCCCTGGGAGTGTGTTCACTTGCCCAGGCTTGGCTTCACACCCAGCCTTGGCGAGTAAGGAACAGGACACTCATTGACTAGAGTATCAAGGCTGTATATGCAGGGGAAAGAAGGAATTCTCCAAGAGAAAATAAATCCGGAGTAATAGTAATTTTAGAAGAGTACACCTGGGCCAGGGGTGGTGGCTCACGTCTGTAATCCCAGCACTTTGGGAAACCAAGGTGGGATTACTTGAGTCCAGGAGTTCAAGACCAGCCTGGGCAACATAGTGAGACCTCGTCTTTACAAAAAATAAAAAATTAGCTGGGTGTGGTGGTGCGTATCTGTACGACCAGCTACTTAGGGGTCTGAGGTGAGAGGATCGCTTGGCCTGGGAAGTGGAGACTCCAGTGAGATGTGATCACACCACTGTACTCAGCCTGGGCAACAGAGTGAGAACCTGTCGGGAAGAGGAAGGGGAAGAGGAAGGGGAAGGGAGACGGGAAGGGGAAAGGGAAGGGACACCTCAGGGCAGAGGAGCAATCATACTTGCCAGGGTGGAGCCCGTTATCCCCTGCTGGTCATCACACCTGGCCTCTGTAGGTGAGTGCCCTTGATCTGGGAGAAGTACACGGTGGAGCATTTAGGGGCAATAGAGGATTTTGTCTGCAGCTTGCTCTCAAATCATTCAGAGTAAAGACCCATGATAACAGAATATATGTAAAACTAGAATGATAGAGGGAGTGTGCAAATGAAATGGAACAGGGAATCTGAATGGAAAAGATATGGGAGTTCTTTCACTATTTTTGCCACTATTAATTTGAAATTATTTTTAAAAACAACGTATTTGAATTTTTAAAAAATGCACTGAGGCCAGGCACGGTGACTCACACCTGTGATCCCAGAACTTTGGGAGGCCGAGGTGGGTGGATCCCCTGAGGTCAGGAGTTTGAGACCAGCCTGGCCAACATGGTGAAACCCCATCTCCACTAAAAATACAAAAATTAGCCAGGCATGGTGGTGGGCGCCTGTAGTCCCAGCTACTCGGGAGGCTGAGGCAGGAGAATTGCCTGAATCCAGGAGGCAGAGGTTGCAGTGAGCCAAGATTGTACCACTGCACTCCAGCCCAGGAAACAGTGAGACTTTGTCTCAAAAATAAATAAAATAAAATAATAAAAACAATGTACTGAGCAAGAGAAGAACATACAAAAGAGAATACACTGTATGATTACATTTATATGAATTTCCAGAACAGACAAAGCCAATTTATGGTGATAGAAATCAGAACAGTTGTTGCTATGGGAGAGAATGGGGAATGGCCTCAAGAGACAAGAGGGAACTTTCTAGGGTGATAGATGTTTATACTGACTCAAATGTTGGTTATACAGTGTATACAATTATTATAACTGAGGGAACTATATACTTAAAAAGCTGTGCATTTTATTATGCGTAAATTATGCTTTGATCAAAAAGGAACTGTGGAAAATACATACAAGAGAGGCTAAACAAAGCTAGAAATTGGTCCTTGAAGAGACCAGGAAAAATGGCAAACCTCTGTTGATATTGTTCAAGAAAAAGCTATCTAATATCTAACAGCCAATATCAGAAATGAAAAAGGGCATCCCTACAGATAAAGTTGAATGTAATGTTAGTGTACTTTATTCATCCATTGCTAAAAGAAAAAAAGAAAATTGAATGTGAAAAGGTAATGAGAGAGGCTGGGAGCGGTGGCTCATGCCTATAATCCCAGCATTTTAGGAGGCTGAGGTGGGTGGATCACTTGAGGTCGGGAATTCAGGACAAGCTTTGACAAACCAGTAAAACTATGGGCTGCAGAAAAGAAAAGAAGAAGAAGAAGAAGAAAGAAGAAAGAAAGAAGAAGAAGAAGAAGAAGAAGAAGAAGAAGAAGAAGAAGAAGAAGAAGAAGAAGAAGAAGAAGAAGAAGAAGAAGGAGAAGGAGAAGAAGAAGAAGAAAAGGAATTCAAGACCAGCTTGGTCAGCATGGTGAAACCCTGTCTCTACCCAAAATGCAAAAATTAGCAGAGCATGCCGGTGGGCACCATTATCCCAGGTACTCGGGAGCTAAGTCAGGAGAATCACTTGAACCCAGGGGACAGAGGTTACAGTGAGCTGAGATTATGCCACTGCACTTTAGCCTAGGTGACAGAGCAAAACTTTGTCTCAAAAAAAAAATTTTTTTTCACATGTATTGAATTTATTAAATGTTGGGTAATACGTATGTTGTATAAATCTCCTTTAATTCTCATAATAGCCTACAAGGTAATTATTATTATTATTTATTATTATTATTATTTTTAAGACGGGATTTCACCATGTTGGTCAGGCTGGTCTTGAACTCCCGACCTCAGGTGATCTGCCCGCCTTGACTTCCAAAGTGCTTGGATTACAGGCGTGAACCACCACACCTGACCAAAAATATTTTTACTAGAGACGAGGTTTCACTATGTTGGCCAGGATGGTCTCGATCTCCTGACCTCGTGATCTGCCTGCCTGGACCTCCCAAAGTGCTTGGATTACAATCGTGAGCCACCACGCCCAGCCCCAAGGTAAGTATTTTTCTTATTCTTGTGGTTT
>CAUYQU010102980.1:0-62639 GCA_963574635.1 Cheracebus regulus | reverse complement strand
CCATTCAGGACATAGGCGTAGGCAAGGACTTCATGACCAAAACACCAAAAGCATTGGCAACAAAAGCCAAAATAGACAAATGGGACCTAATCAAACTCCACAGCTTCTGCTCAGCAAAAGAAACAGTCATTAGAGTGAATCAACAACCAATAGAATGGGAAAAAAATTTTGTAGTCTACCCCTCTGACAAAGGGCTGATATCCAGAATTTACAAAGAACTAAAACAGATTTACAAGAAAAAAACAAACAAGCCCATTCAAAAGTGGGCAAAGGATATGAACAGACACTTTACAAAAGAAGACATTCATGAGGCCAACAAACATGAAAAAATGCTCATCATCACTGGTCATTAGAGATATGCAAATCAAAACTACATTGAGATACCATCTCATGCCGGTTAGAATGGCGATCATTAAAAAATCTGGAGATGTCAGATGCTGGAGAGGATGTGGAGAAATAGGAACACTTTTACACTGTTGGTGGGAGTGTAAACTAGTTCAACCATTGTGGAAGACAGTGTGGCAATTCCTCAAGGGCCTAGAAATAGAAATTCCATTTAATCAGCAATTCCATTACTGGGTATACATCCAAAGGATTATAAATTGTTCTACTATAAGGACACATGCACATGAATGTTCATTGCAGCACAGTTTACAATAGCAAAGACCTGGAACCAACCCAAATGCCCATCGATGGTAGATTGGACAGGGAAAATGTGGCACATATACACCATGGAATATTATGCAGCCATAAAAAACAATGAGTTCGTGTTCTTTGTAGGGACACTGATGAACCTGGAAACCATCATTCTCAGCAAACTCACACAAGAACACAAAATCAAACACTGCACGTTCTCACTCATAGGCGGGTGTTGAACAATGAGAACACATGAACACAGGGAGGGGAGCACTACACACTGGGGTCTGTTGGGGGGAAATAGGGGAGGGACAGTGGGGGGTGGGGAGTTGGGGACAGATAGCATAGGTGAAGGGGAGGAAGGCAACAAATCACACTGCCACGTGTGTAACAATGCAACAATATTGCATGTTCTTCACATGTACCCCCAAACCTAAAATGCAATATAAAATAATACACAATGGAAATGAGACAAATGTTGACTTTACTTTGATGTAATAGTGCAGGGTAGCATAGTGGGCCAAGTCTACTCTCCAAGGACATTCAGCAACTCAGATTCCCTCCACATTGCTGCTCTACTAACTCCTGGGACTCAGTCCTCCTCTGAACAATCACATTAGCTTTAAGCCATTCCTAAGGTCTAGTCCACAGGAAGACAAGAGAAAGTAACTTCCTTTGAAGCAAGTGAGGTAGAAGTTGCACTGATTGCTTCTGATCACTTTCTATGGTGATACTAAGCTCTATGGTCACATTTTGTTGCAAGGGGATTGGGAAATATGGTCTCTAGCTGGATATCCATGTCTGATTGAGAATAGAAGAGCAGATTTGGGGGGCCCACTAACAGTCTGCCACACTCACATAATGAATGCTATACTTGATGAGTAAATGATTAATTGGCACATGAGATAACAGTCCTTTCTCCCACCCAATACTGATCTCATTGAGAAACAAAAGAAAGAATAACAGAGAGAAACATAACATTTTTATTAATAATGGAGGCCAGATTGGAGAATATAGCTTTAAGTCTGTTAGCCATAGGAATTTGACATTCCAAATCTCAGAATACAGCAGGTTTAACCAAGTTCAGTGCAACATTGGACCTAAAGAAGTCTTCCTATATGGAAGAAAGAGCTTGTTGTGGGAGGAGCAGGAGAGCATATGCTCTCTGCAGGAAATAATGCTCCTGAAAAGAATGGTGGCTGAAGCTCAGCTAAGGATACTCTTATTCTAATCAAACTTGCTACATATATCTTTGGTTCCACCTCTCTTAAAATGGCATAAGTGAAGGAGTAGAGACAGCACAGCATGTTCTTAGGCATACTCCTAAGGATAAGAATGAATAAATCAAGTATCTGACCGAAATCAAGCCAAATTGGCTATCAATGCATTTCTAAAATCCCCTGTTCTTCGCCTTTCAGTTTCTTTTGGTCTCTGAGCTATTAAAGTAATCCCTTTACCAACCCTTCCTGCTGTATCTCTGTTCCTTCTGATGTATCTCTTGTTAATTTCTGCTATATACATGTTGCTCTCTCTTTAGTATTTTTTCCTCCACCAATTTATTTTCACTGGGAATATTTTACACAACACTGTCTTCAGAGTTCTGGTAGAATCACCTCTTCAGAGGAGGAAAAGGATGTTTGCCCAAACTGTGATTTGTGTTTTTGAGTGGTTAATCCTAATGTATTCTTAGTGAAACAATTTAGGCAATAGGACCTCTGTCTATTGCCTCCTTCACATGATGCTACTTGGAGTAGCCTCTGCATAGAATCCTTGTTCATTGGAAACACTAATTTAAATGGTGGAGTGATTCCTTTGAAGCATCCAGAACTTTACCTGATTTTATATCAAAAGCTATCACTATGATCACCCACATAAGCAAAGGTGTCAAAATAGCATTTAGTGCTACAGTTCCCTCCAGGAACACTGTTGGAACCCTCACAGAACCAAATATGTTCACAGAACCCCAGACTCAGCAAAAGTTGGGGGCAACTTCAAAGGAGTTCTCATTTTACTGTATTCTGAAGCAAAGAATTAAATTTCAAATTCATTCCTTCATACTCTTCTGAATTTGCTTTGATAAGTCAATTATGAAATAAGTTGGTCCCATATTAACTGTGGGAAAAAGTTATGCACTGACTTAAAATTTTATATAGTGAGCTATTAAAGTAATGTTGAATATTATTGCTATGGAATGCTTCTTTTAAGTACAACTAATGCCAGTTAAAAAAAATAGCTGTAAAATGCCATTTTAACATCCAACACATGAAATCCTGAGAAAGAGATTTTGGACTCTTTTCTTAGCATGTTTTGCCACAAAAATAGCATTTCCAGTATTATAGTACATATTAAACTATATTAGCATCTTCTGATTACTTGTCTGTCTCCTCTAATTGACTGTATATCCCTTGAAGGCAAATAGTCATCTTTGTACCCCAGAGTAGTAGAGTCTGAGCCCCATGAATAAATAATGAATGAAAACTCCTGAAGCTTCCAGAGTCGAGGTTAAGAGTACTATACTTAATTGTATAATTAGTATTACTACTTCAAAAGCCTCAGGAAAACTGTGTCGCATGCTGAATCTTACAGCCTAAGTAGTTAACATGGTGTCACAAGAGTACTTTACTCACATCTCAGATTTCACTTTCTGTTCCTCTGCTTCTGTGTGAAATGTATCATTATTTGTTTATATTTTCCCTTTTCCCCTCCTTCTACTTGTCATTCCTCTTCCACGTAGCTGCTCCTATTATGTAAATAAATTATGTTTAAATGTTTCCTGATTAAATAGCAATACTTTACTTAAATTACCATCTTTTTTCTTAGAACCAACATCTTTCTGATTCCTTTGAATTCTGAGGGCCTTACAATTTGACAATGTTAATTAAAAGTCATCTAACATGAAAATGATACATCAATCATTTATTTTTTAAAAAGCACGCACATTGTAAGATTTTACCACTATCTTTTGCTGTCTCAATTTTCCACCTTAAAGAAATGTAAAAATTTGTGTAAGACTAGCAAGCAGCAACTGCTTTTATAATTGACTTTTCTAATCCTGTTTATCTTTTTTGATTAAACATAAGACATAATCTGTGGAAAATGCAGTAATTCAATAAATGAAGAATCATTTTTGGTATCTATATTTAGATTAAATACTGCAAAGAACTTTCTGTAAGGTACCTTACAGAAGTGAAATTGTGGGGATTATCTAGACTAGAAATACCATGTGCACCAAGAGTTATTTGTGGCCATGTGTAAATACAAAAATGAATTTGGCCTATAGTTTAAAATTTTCCTTGTATATAACTGATACATTTAGATGCAGTAAAAACTGTGTTAAACTGTCCAAATTTATATAGATGTATTATATATATTTATATATGTATGTACCACTTTATAATGTCAAAAAATTGACATATGTATTTTAGAGTTTCAGATATCTTCTAAAATTAATTTCAGATATAGTAACAAAACAATTTCTTTTTCCTTGTCTTTCTAATGAAATATAAGAATTACTGAAGCATAGACCTAAAACCAATCATTAATAGCTGTAGTAACTACAATAATTAGCATACACATTAGGCTTCTAATGGTCTTTGACTGAAAACATGGAAGTGATCAAATGAGCAAAGTGACAAAAAGGGATTACCAATTTGTCTACTAAAAGGGATTGCTGAGTGTTTCATTCATTCATTCAGTGAATGCCTATTGAATATCAAATATATGCTAGGTCAGGTGTTGGGGCCAAGGAATCCAGCAGTAAACAAGACACAGTCTTCTGTACTCCTGTGGTTTACAGTCTAGCTGAAACAAAAATTTTTTATGATGAAAGTACAAGTGAGCATACAAAAGGAGAATGTTCATGGGGCTATGGCCACATAAAACCTAGTCTGAGTGTCTAACAAATTAAAATGTGTGCCTATGTTTATGTGAGGTGTGTGTGTGCTTATGAGTTTAATTTTCCTAACATAATCAGTTACTTAAATGACAATTCTAGAGTGAATCTTGGTTAAAGACTATGCTTTAGCAGATAAGAAGAAGCCCTCCCCTAAATATCTTCCCCAATAATGTTCTGAATAAAGGTTATAGTCAAGTGTATGATTAAATGCCATTCAACAGGGAATAAAAAATCTATTGAGTGCCTAGTAAGTGCTGGAGAACAAGACAGACATGTCTTGGCCTTCGGGAAACTTCCAGTTTTGGAAAACAATGGCTGTTGAAGAATAATACAACATGAGGATCTCAGTGGAAGAAGGCCAGAGAGCAAAGGGCAGATACAATTTAAAAGCTGAGCCAGTCAGCTGTTGGCTGAAGATTTCTGAGACTGGTAGTCAAGTAAACAGCTCTATCGTTGGCACCTTTAGCATTCTGTGAGATTTGCTGTTGTCTCTTCTAGAGTGTCTTTTCACATAGTTTTCATATCAAAATGCTCCCCTTTCCCCTAACACACACACTCGCACATACACATCAATGGCCCAGGACAGGGTAACGTAGGTAAGATCAGTTCTACATTATGAAGGAGAACTGATCTTTTATCCTTGGCACTTTTTTTTCTCAAACTTGACTTTTCCCCTTCTTACTGCTGAAGTTACAAGACTCTGAAAGCAACAATTAGGGTATACGCCTAGTGCAGTGGAATCAAAGGAGCCTCTTTGCTTTCTTTTCATCTAGGCTTTAGGCCAGCGGCACAAAAGGAGGCTTTGCGGAATGCCATGACTCAGCCTCACTCACTAGGACTCTGGTTTAGTGCCAGAGACTCATTGTAAAGAATGCGTGTGTGCTCAGACTTTTTCATGGGTCCCCAAGGAATCAAAAGATGGCTGATTTATATTTTAGAGACTTGAGAGTCACAACAAAGCTTTTTTTTAACAGAGATTTATCTAACAGAAAACAAGATTATAGTATGTTGTTTTCTTTAGGAAATATACTCAAATATTTGCAATATTTTTGTTGTTTTTTAAGTATAGAACTGTAGTCAACATTCACACCTTTTCTACCAGTTTAGGGAGTAGGTTGCTTGCCTAGGTAAGATCACATGATATTGATTGAGCTGATTTTTCTCGGGTCAGAGTTCCCCCTGGTGTCAAGAGAGAGAGGTCTCTACAGGCCTTCCTTCTCTCCTGTTTCCAGTCAGTTGGCTGGCAGAACAGGGCTGGGATGGGGTCTGGGGATAGGAGGGTTGTCCTCTCTTCCTTCTTAAGTTTGGAGCACAGCCTACACCACTTCAGCAGTATGCAGAGAGCTAACAGGGTCCTCTTGTTTGTCTTTCTTTCTAATTCTACTAGTGCCTACTGGAGTCACAAAAAAAAAAATGAAGAGAGAGCATTGTAAGAGCCTGCCTTAGCTTGAGGCTGTTCAGGCCTAATAGGCTCAGGGGGAAAAAAAAAGCCTTTCATGTACTCAGCCAAGTTTACTAGAGCTTTGTAGAGTGGCTTGAAGCTAAATTCCTAACTAATAAAGATTTCTTTTTCTACCTTTGTTGCTTGGTTATTTTCTCCCTTGAATCATTTGCTTTGTGAGAATATATCTCTCAGAGGTATCGGGGAGGAGATGCTTAGTTAAGGCAAGTTTAGAAATATTCTTAGTACTCTGACAAAACACCATTAAATAGTTACCCAATCCCACTCAAATTTCTAAATCATGTCCACATGAAATATTGATTTAAAAGTAAAAAATGCTGTTTTTGTTTGCAAAATATATTTTACGGATATAGGTGTCAGTAAAGTCCCTGACATTCACTGTAAAAATATAGTATACAGAGCAGTTAGATATTTATAAACCAGTCCATGGAGTTCAACAAAATCTTGACAGTGAATCGAAGACTGCCCATGCTGAACAAAGGATACCCATACTACTACGTGCACTGTTCATGAGCTGCTCCATCTGACTTGCTAGGTTTAGAATTAGAAAACTATTAAATATTAAGAGAGAGGATAATGGTTTGAATGCTGGTAATAAAATATATCTACCGTGAGTTACATTGCAGCTATGTGGTTGAAATTGTGTAACAAATAGGACTACTAATCACTGTAACATACCATGCTTTCCAAAAGCAAGTGTTAACATAAAAATTTCTCTTTGCACACATGCTTAGAAATGGATATTACCTGTTTTTAGCAGGAGTGCCATGTAAATTCTGGCTTTTGTATGCTGGATCTCAGAGATCTCTACCTATATGAAAACCATGTAGGTAGAGATCTATATAGTTTGCTGCTCTTACCCACTCTGTGAGGTGAGTGGGTTAGTCACAACTGTTCCCTTTGTAGAGTTGCCATGCCCTGCTGGCTGCTCTTCTTATTCATCGGAGTTTCACATATATGGTCTGAAATGGCATATTAAGTATTACAGTAATTTGAAAATGAAGCCAAAAATGTTGGTTTTATAATGTAGAACATAAAAACAAAGCTGGAACTAGCGGATGTTGAGGCTAAGATTCTCAATAACAATGGGGTGGGGGAAAGGTGTTCTGTTTATTCAAAAAAGGCATGGGTTTTAGACAACTGATAGATAATCTTTTTCCTAGATGATCTCATACACTGCCTTGGTTTTACCAACTACTAACATACTGGTACCTTCTATATTTGCATCTCTAGGCTGGACTTCTCTTCCAACTTCTGACTGGTATATTCATCTGCTTACTTAAAAACTCCTTGGGAAAAAAAATGTCACCTTGCTTCATACCATCTCAAGGCATGAATAAACTGTGTTGCAGGAAGCGGTTCTTCTACAGCATCACAGATAAATAGGTTAAGGAAGGTAAGTTATACAGACAGCAAACGCAGATGGCCTGTATCATATCTGTGTTCAGACTGCTTTAGCTTATTTCTTATAACACATTTTTATCTGTTTCTGAAAAGTAATACAAATTTTTTAAATTCTAAATTACTTTTGTTCTTTAACAGCCCCTCAAAGTGAGATAAGGAAATCATTAGGCTAAAACCAGAAGATTTAAACAAAGTGGACTGATCCATGACAGGAATTAGCCCTCTCACAGATCAAATGTCTACATAGTCATTATCAAACATAACATGAGGTTATCTGTTGTTATGCTAATATGTAAATGCTTAAACAACAATTCCAAATCAAGTTTACAAAAGCAAATGTGATACCTAATAATTTGTAACTGAAATAGTAATTATCCCTTTATTGTTAGAAATTGGTGTTTCAAAACATGAAATCAGCAGAAAAGTTGGACGTTGAAACAGGAACTGCTACTTAAAATAATTGAGACAAGAAATCACATAGACCTTTATATGAGGCTTTAGCGATTATTAAAAACTCCTATTCTAGCGAGAAATGAGTGAATACATGATTCCCACTGGCTTTAATAGATACTCTATGTAAACTCAGCTGTAATATTTACAACTGGGAGCTATGTTTTTCAAGGTTATTCTGAGGATATTTGCACGATGAAGCTTTCCTTTAGTATTTGTCTATTCTTGCCCTGATTTCTCATTGATTTAACTATGTATCATATAATAACAAACATTTCACCAGGGGGAACATTTTTCTATTTGTCTTAAAATATGAGTAGTTCTATAAGTGAATCTTGTAAGTCTTAAAAACCTAGTGCAAAGTTATTCTAAGTCCTATTTGACATTTTTCTTTGTGTTTTGAAGTTGAAACTGAACACCTGGACAGCAATATTATTGGTTTAATATGTCTCCACTTATATATATTTTATTTGAAAATCCCCATATGAAACCTTGCTGAAAAGAATGAAAGAAGGTTCACTTCGAGAAGCAAAATGGCTTTACCTCAACAAAAGTCTTTTTCACAGAATGAAAAAGCAGCAACACCAACACAAAACTGATTTTATTCTTTCCACCACCTGAATAGTGTTTAAATAAAGTGCTTTCTGGCTGCTTTAATAGGACAACATGGATTTCATGTTAACTTTTCCAAAGATTTATCAAACATTATATTACCAAAACCCAATACTGCTGAGATAAGCCATATATAGAATTTAGTGGCAAAGAAGATAATGCATTAAAATTATATGCATCTACAAATGTATACTAATACATTTCAAGCCTCTCTCTAATAAATTGATGAACACCATGTGGCATTCTAAAATCACAGCAGATACCTAGGTACCTAAACCAAAAGGTAATTTTATCACCTTTTCTTTTTAACTTAAGCTAAATTTGAGTACATCAGTGATCCCATTTGATTTTTCTCTTCTATTGGACAACAGTTTCTAAATATCATTTTAAATACTTCTCACTTACAATGCATTTGGATTAAGTAAAATGTGTAGAACAGTGGCTTCTTGGTGCTTATGTGCCTCATGAATTGGTAAGACGCATGAAGACTCTTCAACACTACCTTTGCCCTACAAAGCATACCTAGACAGGGATTCCTTAAAAGAGATTAATGGGATTCTCCAGCTTCTCTAACTGATCCTGGAGAAGACAACACAGCTGTCTTCCCACAAGGACAGGCATTAGAGACCCCACAGCTATCACCTTCTATCTATTTACGTTTGTAGACTAAAGCTGACCCTTTAAATTGCAAATAAACAAACATACACATCTATTTGATTTTTATTATAGACAGAAAGGAGTATTTTTCCCTCCAAGATGGCAGATTAGAGGCTTTTAGCATGCCTCAGCAACTTAGAAATAACAAGATAGTGCCTAAAGATCAATTCTGTTCATGAAGGAAAATGGGAATACACTGGAATTGTGAAGGGCACCCCAGATTCCAGGGAGGAGAATGTGGGCAAACAGCTCCTGAGACAGCATCTGGCTACTAAAAGTGAGTGAAGCCCCAGTATGTGAAAGAGGCAGAAAGCCTTCCTCTGCGACTCACCTTTCCACTGGGGATCCAAGCACCCCAGCCAAGGGAAAGCACTTTGTTTCTCTCAAGCTCTGAATTAACCTGGGGAGAGGCTTGGAGACACTGCAAGGGAAAGACACCAGAAACGCTGCAAGCATTTTCTCAGATCGGGGACCTAAAGCAAGATTCCACTGTTAATCCAGATGCATATAAAGTCAGCCATTCTTTGTCAACCCAGCAGCCTGGCTGTGGAAGCATTTCAGTCTCTGCCTAGAGATTGGAGCACCTGCCCTGAAGTGGGGTAAAGGATTACATAGCCAGAATTTTGGGAAGTGCCTCAGCAGTATGCATTGGAATTGTGCTCTCTCCTATCACAAGCCTGGGGCAGGAGAGAGCTAGATCACTAGCTTGGTGACCTAGAATCAGTCTGTGTGTGTCCTTGCTGGGTGCCCCAGTCTGCTTCCCTGAGATCATGGTGCATCAAGGTCTTCTCTTTCCACCCCTAGGCAGAAATCCAGGCATTCAGAGCACTCACCTGCCTAGACCAGCAGCCTAAACTGCCCCACCTTTCATGGACATAGATCATGGTGTAGCAGGTGCCTCTCTGCTACATACCCAGACAGGTCTCTCTAGGTATTCAGAGCACCCCTCACCTGGATCATCAGCCTGAGCTGCCCCACCATTCCTATGTATAGACTGTGGTGCAGTCGGGCCCTCTCTGCTCCATGCCCAGGCACATCTCCAGGCATTCAAAGCATCTGCTCACCTGGATTGACAACCTGAGCTGCCCCACCCTTCCTGTGCAGAGATCCGGGTGCAGAGGGACCCTCTCTGCTTCACGCCCAGGAAGATCTTCAAGTATTTGGAACAATAGCTCACCTGGTTCAGCAGCCTGAGCTGATCCACCTTTCCCGTGCATAGATCTGGGTGTTGGGGGAGGCCCTCTCCACTCCATACCTAGGCAGATCTCCAGGAACAGAGAGTACTCACTATGCTCATTCTCATGCAGAGAACTTGGGGCTGAAGAGGTTTGCTAGCTCCACGCCTAGGCATACCTTTGAGCACTTGGTGGCTACCCACTGTATGCTACCTCAAGAGTGGTACTTGTGCCCACCATTGGAGGATCGGCAGGTGGATCTTCCCAGTACAACTCTACTCATCTTACCCCTCCACTACCCAGGGCTTAGCAGGAAGGTCAGACAACTGTACATTCCATAAATCAATGCACTGTCGGAGGCAACAGCTATCTTCTTTCAGTAAACAAGGATTAAGTATATACCCAGCTGTGTTGGCCACAGCCAGCTGTTACCTATAAGCAACATCTGGGTAATATCACCCAAACCAGGTGATCTGGTGTTCCAAATGCCTACATATCTGGCTGAGCACGAAGCAGAGAGGGTCCCTTTGCATGAAGATCTCTGCACAGGAAGGGTAGGGTGGAACTGCATAGCCCAATATAAAACCTGCTGACAGAAGTGTATAGGGCTATAAATGCAAAGCCAAAAGGCCCTAGCCAAAATTCTCTACAGCCACATCCCCTAGGGAAGGGGGGAAATGGAAAGAAAAAAAAACCAATAACATAAAGAAAGAGAAAGAAAAAATCCTAACCATAGGAAAATAATTACAAAAATTAGAAGTGCCAGCATCTCCAGATGAGAAATAACCGGTGCACGAATTCTAGGGCCATGAAAAATCTGAATGTAATGACACCACCAAAGGATTGCACTAGATCTCCAACCATCATCCCTAACTAAAATGGAAAATCAGAAGTGACAGATAAAGAATTCAAAGCATAGATTACCAGGAAGCTCAATGAGATCCAAGATAAGGTTGAAATTAACACAAAGAAACTTCTAAATCAATCCAGGAAATAAAAGAAAAAATAAATATCGACATCACCCAGAGCTACTGTAACTGAAAAACTCAATTAAAGAACTTCAAAATACAATGAAAACTTTTATCAATAGACTGAACCAAACAGAAGAAAGAAATTCATAGCTTGAAGATTAGTCTTTTGAATTAATCCAGTCAGAAAACAAATGCAGAAAAAAGAACTTCAAAAAATGAACAGTCTTCAAGAAAGATAGGATTATGTAAAGCAACAAAGCTTATGAATTATTGGTACTCCCAAGAGAGATGGAGAAAAAAGAAGACAACCTGGAAAACATATTTGAGGGAATAATTCAAGAGAAATTTCATCTTCCTAAAGACATAGACATTCAGATACAAGAAATCCAGAGAACACCTGCAAGATACTGTATAAAATAAATGTCACCAAGGCATATAATTACCACTCTAAGAGTCTTAAAGGAAAAGTCTTAAAGGCAACTAAAGAAAAAGGTCAGATTATATACAAAGGGAACCCCATTAGGCTAACAGCAGTCTTCTCAGCAAAAGTCATACAAGCCAGGAGAGATTGGGGACCTATTTTCAGCATTCTTAAAGAAATGATACTTTAGTCAAGAATTTCATATCGCATCAAACTAAGCTTCATAAACAAAAGATAAATAAAATATTTTCCAGACAGACAAGCACAAAGAGACTAACTTTATAAGAACTCTTTAAGGGAGGAGTTCTAAACATGGAAATGAAAGAATGATATCTGATCCCTCAAAAAGACACTTAAGTACATAGCCCACAGACTCTATAAAGCAACCACAAAATAACTACAAAGCAACCAGCTAATAACTTAATGAGAGGATCAAAACTTCACATATCAACATTAACCTTGAATGTAAATGGTCTTAACACCCCACTTAAAAGCCACAGAGTGGCAGGTTGGATTGAAAAAACAAGACCTAGGCCTCAGGTGATGGTTCATGCCTGTAATCCCAGAACTTTTGGCAGCTGAGGCGGGTGAATCATTTGAGATCAGGAGTCGGAGACCAGATTGGCCAACACGGTGAAACCCCATCTCTACCAAAAATACAAAAATTAGCCGGGCATGGTGGCATGTGCCTTTAGTACCAACTACTCAGGTGCCTGAGGCATAAGAACCGCTTGAACCCAGGAGGCAGAGTTTGCAGAGATCACACCACTACACTCTAGCCTGAGCAACAGAGCAAGACCCTGTCAACAACAACAATAACAACAACAAACCATCTATCTATCTGCTGTCTTCTTCAAGAGACCCATCTCATGCATAAGGATACCAATATTCTCAAAGTAAAGGGCTAGAGAAAGATCTATCATGCAAGTGGAATGCATTAAAGAGCAGAGGACACTATTCTTATGTTAGAGAAAACAAACATTAAACCAGCAACAGTAAAAAAGAGACAAAGAAGGACATTACATAATGATAAAAGTTTCCATTCAACAAGCAGACTTAACTACCCTATATATGTATGCATCCAACATCGGAACACCCAGATTCATACAACAAGTACTTCTAGACCTATGAGTAGAAATTGGCAGCCACACAATAATAGTAGAGAACCTCAACACCCCAGTAACTGTGGCAGACAGATCACCAAGGCAAAAAATTAACAAATAGTGGTCTTAAATTCCACACTTGGCCAGTTGGACCTGATAAATGTCTGCAGAACAGTCCAGTCATCATCCTCAGAATATACATTCTTCTCATCTGCACACAGAACACATACTAAGATTGGCCACATGCTCAGCCATAAAGCAAGTCTCAAGAAATTAAAAAAAAAAAATCAAAATCATACCAATTATACTTTCAGACCAGAAAGGAAAAAAAAAAAGAAATCAATACCAAGAAGATCGTTCAAAACCTCACAATTACATGAAAATGAAATAACTTGCTTCTTAATGATTATGGACAAACAACACAATTAAAACAGACATCAAAAAATTATTTGAAATAAAAACAGACACAATATACCAAAATCTCTGAAACAAAGCAAAAGCAGTGTTAAGAGGAAAGTCTACAGTGCTAAATGACTACCTCAAGAAGTTGAAAGATCTCAAATTAACAATCTAACATCACACCCAGAGGAAGTCAAAAAAGAACATAGTAACCCCAAAGCTAGGGGAAGAAAAGAATTAACCAAAATCAGAGCAGAACTGCATGAAATTGAGATCAAAAATTCATACAAGGGCTTGGTGAAACCAAAAGCTGTTTCTTTAAAAAGATATACAAAATCAACAGACAGCTAGCTAGATTAACAAAGAAGAAATACCCAGAAGATCTAACTAAGCACAATCAGAAATGACCAAGGTGACATTACAACAAACTTCTTGACTTAAAACAATTCCAATGAGGGCATTTTAACAAGAAAATCCATGAGCCAAACAAAAACAAACAAAAACCTAGAGGGATTTTTCTAATTCTGCAGTAGGAACAAAGCAAAATAAAGTGCTGTTTCTTTGTCAAAAAAATGTTAGAAAGGATAGAAAGTGCTAAGCAGATTTTTAAAAATTACTTGTAATACCAACACTCAAAGGAAAACATTTTGGTATATTTCCTTCCAGGGTTTCTGTGCATATTTTCTTTTTTTAAAATTAATTAATTAATTATACTCTAAGTTCTGAGGTACATGTGCAGATCCTGTAGGCTACATAGGTATACACGTGCTATGGTGGTGGTTTGCTGTATTCACCACCCTGTCATCTACATTAGGTATTTCTCCTAATGCTATTCCTCCCCAATACCCGTCCCCATCCCTGGCTATTCCTCCCTTAGCCCCCCACCCCCCAGGCCCCAGTGTGTGATATTCCCCTCCCTATGTCCATGTGTTCTCATTGTTCAGCATATGAGTAGGCATATCATTTGCGGTCCATTATCTAATCCACCACAGTAGCTAATTGTACAGATTTCTTTCTATTGAACATTTTTTAAAAACACCTTTTAAAGAGAACATACATATTTGTGTTAAATGATATAAATGTTAAGCTGATACAAAAAATAATGACTCTAAGTATATAGTGGCTTAAATAAGGTAGGAGTTTCTCATCTCACAGTCTGGCCAGGCTAAGTGGGTAGAGTGACTGCTTCATTAGGTCACAAATAGTCCCTGGTGCCTTGGGTCTCTGCCAAGTTGACATTTCAACTCAGGAGGGGGAATGAAAGTGGGGAACAATGCATCTCCTTTTAAGCATTTCCTTTTAAGGTTCGCTGGGCACAGTGTCTCACACCTATAATCTTAGCACTTTGGGAGGCCAAAGCAGGAGGATCACTTGAGCCCAAGAGTTCAAGACCAGCCTAGGAAACATGGTGAAAATCCATCTCTACAAAACATACAAAAATTAACTGGGTGTGGTAGCCTGGATATGTAGTCCTAGCTATTTGGGAGGCTGAGGTGGGAGGATTGCCTAAGCCTGGGAGGATGAGGCTGCAGTGAGCTGTGATTGTGCCACTGAACCACACTTCAGTCTGGGCAATAGAGCGAGACTGTCTCTCAAAAAACAAACAAAAAAAACAAAAAACAAAAAAATGAAGTTAAGAGTTGCACATATCACTCTTATATTGCCATTCCCCTGGAGAGAAGTTATTCATGGGGCTACTTCTAGCTGCAAGTAAAACTAGACAATAGTATCTCTAGCTGGGTGGCCATGCATCCAGCTTTAACTCTACCACTATGCAAACTGGAGGAACAGATTGAAGAAGAACTAGCGTGTGACAATGTTAAAAAACATTAATTTTTAAAAAGGTACAGTTAGGAGAGTTAAACAGACCATTAGTGGAGTCAACACAAGATATGCATGTAATCAATCATCATCTTTAACTTTCTGGAATTTTTAAAATTCCTTATTGTGTTTGACATTAATTACTTTTGAGGAAAGAAACTATTTTTCTACAGTTGAGAAGTCATTATTAGACCTGGTTAGTGTTAGTCATTGTTTTTGTTTTTTTAAATGTATTTTGCAGGAGGGGGCGCCAAGATGGCCAAGAGAAGCCAGCACCGAAATGCAGCTCCCAGCGAATGAGACTTAGAGGGCTAGAGGACTTCACAATTCCAAATGAGGTGCCAGGTTCATTTCTGTGGGACTGACTGGGCACTGAATTTAGGCCCAGGGAAGGAGCCACAGGGTGAGAGCCACCCATGGGGGCAAATCAAGATGTGGGGGGCAAGTCCCCATCTGAAACGTGCAGCCGGCTTGGAGGGTCGGGGATCTTACTTACCCCCCTCAGTGCTCCATTTCATATTCTGTGCTCGCCTCATCCCTCCTGCAACCACGGTCCACTGAGAGCCCTGCCAGATGGTGGGGCACCGTAGGTAGTCAATGCAAATCTGAGGAGCAGCTACCGCCGGCTCCCCAAGTTGTCGCAGGGACCTGGGTGGGTGTTTGGACTAACACCAGTAGGACCGACCCTCCCACAGAGGGAGGCAGCGTTGAAAGCAGGGAAACAGACCAGAAGGCCTGGCAGGTCACACCTCCACAGAACTAAAACTGAAGCCCTTGCTAAAGAGTTTGGCAGCAAACACATCAGCTTGACCCCAACCAGGAAGATAGAGCTCTGGGAGAGATGCCATTGGGAAGGTCGGGCCAATCTCACCTGCAAACAAACTCCAGGGAGGGACCTCGCACCCAAGAACCTGACTGAACCTGAGAGAGCCCAGCAACGCCCTCTATAGGCCAAAAAAGATACAGCTCCAACCTCAATAGAAAAAAAACGCCCACTCAGAGACGGCTCCTGAAATCACCAACTTCAAAGATTAAAGGGAGATAAGTCCACAGGATGGGAAAAAACTAGCACAAAAAGAATGAAACCGTCAAAGAACAGAACATCTCTTCTCCCAGGGATCACAACTCCTCACCATCAAGGGAACAAAAAAACACAGAGAATGAATCTGAGTAATTGACAGAAGCAGGCTTCAGAAGGTGAGTAATAAACTTTTCTGAGTTAAAAGACCATGTTCTAACCCAATGCAAAGAAACTAGGAACCTTGAAAAAAGGTTAGATGAAATGCTAACTAGAATAACCAGCTTAGAGAAGAACATAAATGACTTGATGGAGCTGAAAAACACTGCAAAAGAACTTTGCAAGGCATACACAAGTTTCAAAAGCTGAATCGATTAAACAGAAGAAAAGATATAGAGATACAAGATCAAATCAATGAAATAAAATGAGAAGGCAAGATTAGAGAAAAATGAGTGAAAATAAATGAACAAAGCCTCCAAGAACTATGGGATTATGTGAAAAAAACCTGAATGTGACGAGGAGAATGAATCCAAGTTGGAAAACACTCTTCAAGATATTAACCAAGAGAATTTACCCAACCTAACAAGGCAGGCCAATGTTCAAATCCATGAAATACAGAGAACACTACAAATATATTCCTCAAGAAGAGCAACCCCAAGGCACATAGTTGTCAGATTCACCAGGGTTGAAATGAAGGGAAAAAATCCTAAGGGCAGCCAGAGAGAAAGGTCCAGTCACCTACAAAGGAAAGACCATCAGGCTCACAGCAGATCTCTCGGCAGAAACCCTGTAAGCTAGAAGGGAGTGGGGGCCAATATTCAACATCCTTAAAGAAAAGAACTTTCAACCCAGAATTTCCTATCTGGCCAAACTAAGCTTCATAAGTGAAGGAGAAATAAAATCCTTTACGGACAAGCAATTGCTGAGAGATTTTGTTGCTGCAAGACCTGCCTTACAGGAGCTACTGAAGGAAGTACTAAACAGCAAAAGGAACACCAGTACCAGCCACTGAAAAAACATACCAAATGGTAAAAAATAACGATGCAGTGAAGGAGCCATGTCAATTAACGGGCAAAACAACCAGCCAGTAACAAAATGGCAGGATCAAATTCCAAAATAATAATACTAATGTGGAATGTAAATGGCCTGCTCCAATCAAAAGACATAGACTGGTAAACTGGATAAAAAGTCAAGACCCATCGGTGTGTTATATTTAGGAGACCCATCTCACATGCGAAGACTCACATAGCCTCAAAATAAAGCGATGGAAGATTTACCAAGCAAACGGAGAGCAAAAAAAAATCAGAGGTAGCAATCCTAGTCTCTGATAAAATGGACTTTAAACCAACAAAGACCAAAAGAGACAAAGAAGGGCACTATATAATGGTAAAAGGATCAATGCAACAAGAAGAGCTAACTATCCTAAATATTTATGCACCCAATGCAGGACCACCCAGATACATAAAGCAAGTCCTTAAAGACTTACAAAGAGACTTAGACTCCTGCACAATAATAGTCAGAGACTTTAACACTCCACTGACAATATTGGACAGATCAATGAGACAGAAAGTCAACAAGGATATACAGGACTTGAATGCAGATTTGGACCAAGTGGACCTAATAGATATTTACAGGACACTCCACCCCAAATCCACAGAATACACATTCTTCTCAGCACCACATTGCATTTACTCCAAAATTGACTACATAATTGGAAGTAAATCACTCCTCAGCAAATGCAAAAGAATGGAAATCATAACAAACACTCTCTCAGACCACAGCACAATCAAATTAGAACTCAGGATTAAGAAAAGCACTCAAAACTGCACAATCACATGGAAACTGAACAACTTGCTCCTGAATGACGAATGGATAAACAATGAAATAAAGGCAAAAATTAAAATGTTATTTGAAACCAATGAGAATGAAGACTCAACATACCAGATCCTATGGGACACATTTAAAGCAGTGTCTAGAGGAAAATTTATAGCAATAAATGTCCACATGAGAAACAAGGAAAGACCTAAAATTGACACCCTGTGGTCAAAATTGAAAGAGCTAGAGGAGCAAGATCAAAAAAACTCAAAAAGCAAGCAGAAGACAAGAAATAAGTAAGATCAGGACTGAACTGAAGGAGACAGAGACACGAAAAAACCTTCAAAAAATCAGTAAATCCAGGAGCTGGTTTTTTGAAAAGATCAACAAAATAGACCACTAGCTAGATTAAAAAGAAAGAAAAGAGAGAATAATTAAATAGATGCAATAAAAAACAATAAAGGGGAGATCACCACTGATTCCTCGGAAATACAAACTACCATCAGAGATTACTACAAACAACTCTATGCATATAAATCAGTAAACCTGGAAGAAATGGATAAATTCCTGGACACTTGCACACTCCCAAGACTAAGCCAAGAAGAAGCTGAAACCCTGAATAGACCAATAACAAGATCTGAAGTTGAGGCAGCTATTAATAGCCTACTGACCAAAAAAAAGTCCAAGTCCAGATGGGTTCACCGCTGAATTCTACCAGACATACAAAGAGAAGCTGGTAATATTCCTGTTGAAACTATTCCAAAAAATACAAAAAGAGGGAATCCTCCCTAACTCTTTCTATGAGACCAACATCATCCTGATACCAAAATCTGACAGAGACACAACTAAAAAAGAAAACTACAGGCTAAATTCCATGATGAACATCGATGCAAAAACCTTTAATAAAATACTGGCAAACCAAATCCAATAGCACATCAAAAAGCTTATCCACCACGAAGAAGTAGGCTTCACATGGGGGATGCAAGGCTGGTTCAACATACACAAATCTATAAATGTAATTCACCACATAAACAGTACCAAAGACAAAAACCACATGATTATCTCAATAGATGCAGAGACCTTTGACAAAATTCAACAGCTCTTTATGCTAAAAACTCTCAATAAACTAGGTATCAATGGATGTATCTCAAAATAATAAGAGCTATTTATGACAAACCCACAGCCAATATCATACTGGATGGGCAAAACTTAGAAGCATTCCCTTTAAAAACTGGCACTAGACAAGGATGCCCTCTTTCACCACTCCTATTCAATATAGTATTGGACGTTCTAGCCAGAGCAATCAGGCAAGAAAAAGAAATAAAGGGCATTCAATTATGAAAAGAAGAAGTCAAATTGTCCCTATTTGCAGACAACATTATCGTATATTTAGAAGACCCCATCATCTCAGCCCAAAACCTCCTTAAGCTGATAAGCAACTTTGGCAAAGTCTCAGGATACACATCAATGTGCCGAAATCACAAGCATTCCTATACACCAATAACAGACAGAAAGCCAAATCATGAGCAAACTCCTGTTTACAATTGCTAAAAAGAGAATAAAATACCTAGGAATACAACTAACAAAGGAGGTAAAAGATCTCTTCAAGGAGAACTACAAACCACCGATCAAGGAAATAAGAGAGGACACAAACAGATGGAAAAACATTCCATGCTCACGGTTAGGAAGAATCAATATTGTGAAAATGGCCATATTGCCCAAAGTAATTTATAGATTCAATGCTATCCCCATCAAGCTACCAATGACCTTCTTCACAGAACTGGAAAAAAAACACTTTAAACTTCATATGGAACCAAAAGAGAGCCCACATAGCCAAGACAATCCTAAGCAAAAAGAACAAAGCTGGAGGCATCATGCTACCTGACTTCAAACTATATGACAAGGCTACAGTAATCAAAACAGCATGGTACTGGTACCAAAACAGAGATATAGACCAATGGAACAGAACAGAGGCCTTGGAAGCAGTGCCACACATCATAACCATCTGATCTTTGACAAACCAGACAAAAACAAGCAATGGGGAAAGGATTCCGTGTTTAATAAATGGTGTTGGGAAAACTGGCTAGCCACATGCAGGAAGCTGAAACTGGACCCCTTCCTTACATCTTATGCAAAAATTAACTCCAGATGGATTAAAGATTTAAACATAAGAACTAACACCATAAAACCCTAGAAGAAAACCTAGGCAAAACCATTTTGGACATAGGCACAGGCAAGGACTTAATGACTAAAACACCAAAAGCAATGGTAATGAAAGGCAAAATAGACAAATCGGACCTAATTCAACTCCAGAGCTTCTGCACAGCAAAAGAAACAATCATTAGAGTAAACTGGCAACCAATAGAATGGGCAAAAATTTTTGCAATCTACCCATCAGACAAAGGGCTAATATCCAGGTTCTACAAAGAACTAAAGCAGATTTACAGTAGAAAAAAAAAGACATTCAAAAGTGTGCGAAGGACATGAACAGACACTTTTCAAAAGAAGACAAATATGTGGCCAACAAACATAAGAAAAAAATGCTCATCATCATTGGTCATTAGAGAAATGCAAATCAAAATCACATTGAGATACCATCTCATGCCATTTAGAATGGCGATCATTAAAAAATCTGGAGACAGATGCTAGAGAGGATGTCAGGAAAAGGAACACTTTTACACTGTTGGTGGGAGTGTAAATTAGTTCAACCATTGTGGAAGACAGTGTGGTGATTCCTCAAGGATCTAGAAATAGAAATTCCATTTGACCCAGCAATCCCATTACTGGGTATATACCCAAAGGATTATAAATTGTTCTATTATAAGGACACATGAACATGTATGTTCACTGCAGCACTGTTTACAACAGCAAAGACCTGGAACCAACCTAAATGCCCATCGATGATAGACTAGATAAAGAAAATGTGGCACATATATACCATGGAATACTATGCCACTGTAAAAAAGGATGAGTTCATGTCCTCTGCAGGGACATGGATGAAGCTGGAAACCATCATTCTCAGCAAACTGACACGGGAATAGAAAATCAACCACCACATGTTCTCACTTATAAGTGGGAGTTGAACAATGAGAACAACACATGGACACAGGGAGGGGAACATCACAATCTGGGGCCTGTTGGGGGGTGAGGGTGCGAGGGGAGGGATAGCAGGGGGTGGGGGGATTGGGGAGGGATAACATTAGTATAAATACCTAATATAGATGACAGGGGGATGGAAGCAGCAAACTACCGTGGCATGTGTATACCTATGTAACAATCCTGCACGAGCTGCACACGTACCCCACAACTTAAAGTCTAATTTAAAAAAAAAGAAAAGAAAAGAAACTTTATGGCCGAACACAGTGGCTCACACCTGTATTCCCAGCACTTTGGGAGGCTAAGACAGGTGGATCACCTAAGGCCAGGAGTTTGAGATCAGCCTGGCCAACATGGTGAAACCCCGTCTGTATTAAAATACAAAAATTAGCTGGGCATGGTGGTGTGCACCTGTAATCCCAGCTACTTGGAAGGCTGAGGCAGGAGAATTGCTTGAACCTGGGAGGCGGAGGTTGCAGTGAGCTGAGATCATGCCACTGCACTCCAGCCCGGGCAACAGAGCAAGATTCCATCTCCAAAAAAAAAAAGAAAGAAAGAAAGAAAGAAACTTTAAAGAGTAATGTACCACCCTTCCTTTAATCTGCTGTGGTGATTTTGGAAGCGTTAGACAAGATGGAGCCTCCATCACCCAGGGATCCTAAGTGACTACAGTGAACAGAGATGCCCTCACTTGCCATACTGGATATGTGCCATGAATGAGAAACCAACTCACAAGTTAAAACGAACAAAGTTATGTAAGTTGAGCTCCAAGGGCAGTTTGTTAGTGCAGCATGACCTACTGCACGGATCCTGGCTGATACATTCTGCAATGGATAAACCCAGCCTTTGGCGCTTTTAGTAGAGAGAAAAAGTGGAACCTAGCGAGATGTTAAAAAGGAAAGTAAGCTTCTATACGACAGTTTGGGAGTAGATAGATATGACCTCTCAGGTCACTGGGAGACCTCACCAGGAGAGGAAGACATTGTCTATTTAGCCAGGTGAAGGGAATGTGGAGAATCTGGCTTGAAAGAAGCAGAGAGCTAAGCCTCTTTGGAAACTCAACTGTAGAACTTGAATTTGGAGCAGACTGTGCTGGAGAGGCCCAGAAGTACTCCAATTGTGGAGTTCACTACCTGGTTAGTTTTTCTACCTCTTAAGATTTTTTTCCTTTTTTTTTTTTTTTTAAAGACTCCCCCAGGCTGGAGTGCAATAACAGGATTTCAGCTCAGTGTAACCTCTGCCCCCGGGTTCAAATGATTCTCCTGCCTCAGCCTCCTGAGTAGCTGGGATCACAGGTGCCTACCACCATGCCCAGCTAGTTTTTGTATTTTTAGTAGAAACGGGGTTTCACCATGTAGGACATTATGGTCTCAAACTCCTGACCTCAGGTGATCTGCCCACCTCAGCCTCCCAAAGTGCTGGGATTACAGACATGAGCCACCATGCTTAGATTTTTTTTTTAAGATTGGTCAAATGTGAACAATTAACTACCTTACTGTATGTATCATGCATTGTTTCTCCCTCTGTTTGTGTGCAAACACACACACACTTCACACCCACGTGGGTCAACACACACATTTGCTTTCTTCCCGAAACATCTGAGGATAAGTTGCAGGCACAACGCCACTTTATCTCTAAAGACTTGAGTGTGATTTCCTAAAAACAAGGACATCATCCTGCATAATCACAGTACAATGATCAACATCAGAAACTTAGCAAGGACACAGCATTAGTGTCCAATCTTCAGACCTCATCTGAAGTTTGCCACTTGTTCCAGGAATGTTCTTTATCTGCCCTGGAGCCCAGCGTAGGATCGTATGTTGCCTTTAGTGGTTGTGTTCCTTTAGTCTCCATTTACCTGGAAAAGTTCTTGATCAGAGAAGTCACTTTTGTCACTGTAAATGAGAATGGCCTAGCAAGGGTCAAGTCATTATGAAGATGGCTGGTGGAAAGAACAGCTGAGGCCCCAGAGAATGTTCCAGGGCAGTATCAGGAAAGGCAGGGAGGAATGAGGAAGAGTACCCCATTACCTTTACTTAAATACGATTTTTAACTGGAATATGGAATATGAAATGAATGACTTTTTGTAGACCCTTAACAATGTCTGTGTATTACAAGAATGGAGTTGACTGGGCATGGTGGCTCACGCCTGTAATCCCACCACTTTGGGAGGCCAAGATGGGAGGATTGCTTGAGCCTAGGAATTCAAGTCCAGCTGGGCAACATGGTGAGACTCCATCTCTGCAAACAATACAAAAATTAGCCAGGCATCGTGGCGTGTGCCTGTAGTTCCAGCTACTCAGGAGGCTGAGGTGGGAGGACTGCTCAAGCCTGAAAGGTCGAGGCTGCAATGAGCTCCGTCCTGAGTGAAAGAGATACTCTCTCAATAATAATGACCCAAAAGAGTGGAGTTTTGTGTATAGTTCCCTCTGGTTTGGCAGGAAGCTCATCCACAGGTTTGTGGATACTTTGACGGGCACGTTCAAATGGCCTCTATGGCACCTGCACTCTGAGCACAACAGCTCCTCATGCACTGTGGGGAAAGCATTTAAGGCTGGCTTCATCTCAGGGAAAGAGAGGACAAACAGAAGAGGACCAGGGTTGGGGGAGATGTGACTTGGGTGGGGCACACGCTGAGTTTGACGTGAGGTGGCCAGCATCTAAGTGGAGGTGTCTAAAAGGCAGATGGATAAAAAAGATCTGTCTGTGGTTCACAGAGAGTCCTAGGCTAGAGAAACATCATGAATTGAAATTGCCTAACATTCATTTGATTGAAATAAAAAAAAATCAATCGCAAAGGAGTAAATATTACAGGAGCAAACTCAGTGATGCAGAAACATGACCATGCTCTCAAAACTGAGCTCATAACTGGCTTTCTCTTTTTCCTTTCTCAAACAAAACCACCATATTCACTGCTCTGACGGGCACCTGGGAAACAGATGTCCTCCTTGTGTGTTTTGTTTGGAAATTCCCAGGCTAACAGTGAAATCCGCTGCTGATGAAGTGACGCCCTGCCGGTGTCATGCAGGGATCCGCGGTGGCCGGTCATGGTCCCTGTCGAGAGCATGGTGAGGCCCTCTGGCTGGAACCCAGAGCCCAGCGGGCAGCCCTATCTCTACCAGGTCTTCCCCACGGGGTAAGTGGGGCGGGTTCCCGCCCTATGAATGAATGCCCCAGGACAGCAGGGACCCAAGCTCTCTGTTCAAGACCAACTTTCCCAAATAAGCCAGAGTCCCTCTTCCTTTGTCAGATTATTAAGCATCTTGGTTAAATATTTTTAATTTCTACTTATATTTTAATTGACAAAACTGTATATATTATGGCTACAATGTGGTATTCTGATATATGTATACATTGTGGAATGGCTAAATCAAGCTTTTAACATTTGTATTACCTCACATGCTTATTGTTTTGTGGTGAGAACTTAAAAATCTACAAATTTAGCAATTTTTTTTTCTCTTTTTTTTTTCCGAGATGTGGTCTCATTCTGTCCCCAGGCTGGAGTGCAGTGGTGCAATCTCCGTTCACTGCAATCTCCATTTCCTGGGTTCAAGCAGTTCTCCTGCCTTATCCTCCTGAGAAGTTGGGATGACAGGTGCCTGCAACCATGCCTGGCTAACTTTTGTACTTTTAGTAGAGATGGGGTTTTATCATGTTGGCCAGGCTGGTCTCCAACTCCTGACCTCAAGTGATCTGCCCACCTCGGCATCCCAAAGTGCTGGGATTACAGACATAAGCCACCATGCCCAGCCTGCAATTTTCAAACATACTATATATTATTATTAACTTACCATGATATATAATAGATCTCTTGAGGGAATTGCTCCTGTCTAGCTAAATTTTTGTTAAAATTAATATTTGTTAACATATTGATATGGTTTGGCTCTGTGTCCCCACTCAAATGTCATCCTGAATTGTAATCCCCATAATCCCCAAGTGTCGAGGGAGGGACGTGGTGGGAGGTGATTTGATGATGGGGTGATTTCTCCCATGCTGTTCTCGTGATAGCGAGTGAGTTCTCATGAGATCTAATGGTTTTATTAGTGTTTGACAGTTTCTCCTTCACGCACTCACACTCTCTCCTGCTGCCTGTGAAGAAGGTGCCTGCTTTCCCTTCTGCCCTGACTGTAACTTTCCTGAGGCCTCCTCAGCCATGCGGACCTGTGAGTCAATTAAACCTCTTTCCTTTATAAATTACCTAGTCTCCAGTATGTCTTTATAGCAGTGTGAGAACAGACTAATATGCGTATCATAGATAATACAAAATTACTATTTCAAGTGTCTATTGTGATGTGCATTATCTATAAGCTTTGTAAAAACAAGTGAGATTAAGATAAAATATATTATTAAATAAGAGAATTCTTTGAAGCATAGCATTTCTGACTTTCGTAAAATCACCCCTCTTTAACAATTACAGAATTATATGACATGTTTTACGTGTCCAGAATGTTTTACAGATCCACTATGTGTTCTATTAAACAAAAATTATAAAGTAAAATTTCAATATTCCATAACCGTCAGCTTCTGAAGCAAAACATAAAATCATAAAGAAAATGCCAGTTAACTATGCCAGAGGAAGGAGATTTTCCTGCAGAAAATAAACAAGAAACTTCTACTTCTGGTAAAGGAAGATGGCTGGGAAATTTGAATCAACTCTCCCACCAAGGCCAGCTAAAAATTGCAGACAAAATATTTGGCAAATATGCTTGAAAGCATTAGAAAGCTAACCCAGGCCTGGCACAGTGGCCTATGCCTGTAGTCCCAGAACTTTGGGAAGCCGAAGCAGATGGATCACTTGAGGCCAGGAGTTCGAGACCAGCCTGGCCAACATTGTGAAACTCCCTCTCTACTAAAAATACCAAAAATTAACTGGGTGTGTGGTGTATACTTATAATCCCAGCTACTCGGGAGGCTGAGGCAGGAGAATCGCTTGAACCTGGGAGGTGGAGGTTGCAGTGAGTTGAGATCACACAATTGCACTCCAGCCTGGGCAATAGAGCAAGACAATGTCTCAAAAAAAGAAAGAAAGCAAACGCAATAATGCAACAGTTAATAACTGCTAAGCCTCTACATAGAGGAAGACAGCGCCCAAGCAGATGAGCCCTGCAATGTGGATGCTTTACTTCTGGGGCTTCTGCCAACTCTGGAAGGGACAGTTGATGGTTAAGCAGCTCTTTTTCCAACATCGCAGGGCTAGAGTGACAAGGATTGAGGTCTAAGGCTCTGCAAGAGCAAAGATACCCTCTGGCTCTGCATTAGGATTCCACAGAGCAGCCCTGAGGGGTTTGCAACTCAGCTTGGAATCGTGACAATTACAAATATCAAGTACACCCAGACACCTGGCAGAAGAAAAGGAAACTCCCTTTTGGAGTTTGGAAGATAACATCTTCCTCGTCCTCAAATAATTTTTTTCAAATATGTGTCCAGGGTACCACCCAAAATAATCATGCATAAGAAGATGGGACAACTGCAAAGACAAATGACAAATAAAAAAGAAGGAAAAAGATCTGGCACACAAACACTAACCCAGAGGAAACTGAAATCCCTCTACTAAGATAAAAGCAGACTTTGGAGCGGTGGCTTATGCCTGCAATCCCAGCACTTTGGGAGGCCGAGGCGGGCGGATCACCTGAGGTCAGGAGTTCGAGACCAGCCTGGCCAACATGGTGAAACTCCGTCTCTACTAAAAATAAAAAATTAGCCAGGTGTGGTGGTGCATGCCTGTAATCCCAGCTACTCGGGAGGCTGA
Source organism: Cheracebus regulus (assembly GCA_963574635.1). NCBI lineage: Eukaryota > Metazoa > Chordata > Mammalia > Primates > Pitheciidae > Cheracebus > Cheracebus regulus. The sequence goes on along the minus strand of CAUYQU010102980.1, from coordinate 35,955 downwards.
GGCAGGAGAATTGCTTGAACCCAGTAGGCAGAGGTTGCAGTGAGCCGAGATTGTGCCATTGCACTCCAGCCTGGGCAACAGAGCAAGACATCGTCTCAAAAAAAAAGCAGACTTCAAGGTGGAAAGCATAGCTAGAGCTAGAAGAGAGGGATATTTCTAATGACAAAAAGATTCAGAAAGACATAGCAGTTCTAAAGTTTTATGCAGCTATTAACATAGGATCAAAATCCATGGAGCAAAATTTCACAGACGGAAACAGAGATGTGAACATACCTCTCTAACTGGTAGTGTAAACAAACAAAAAACTCAGTTTGAATATAGACAATTCAAACATTATGATCAGCAAATTTGAACTTATGGATATATTTTGATGCATTCAAAGTAACTGTAGAATAAATACTTTTTAAAAACACACCATGTTTATAAAAAATTACCACTTAATTACTAATACTTCATGTAAAAAATTTGGTTTTCCAGCTTCATTTGATCAATTTTCATCTTCTGTAGAAACTCCAAGCTCAGCAGGGATTCAATTCCCTCCCTCCTGCCCCTGCAAGCTCACTCCACCCACTCTGCAGACATTTGAATATCAAATTCTGGGCTAAATCCACCTAGACTTGTCCTATCTCTCATGCACTCAGAATGGAAAGTAAGCTTTTTAAACCCAGTTCAAGATTCAACAGAAATCTTTCTTTTCTTACCATCTTCGTCCTTCTCTTTTCCTTCCTCCTTTCTCTAACAATAAAAATAAATAACAGCATTTACTGACCACAGAGTGTTGGCATGAGGGGCCAAGATAGTTACTTTATCAGTCAAAACTTCAGTGGGGGCTGGGCACCATAATTAATCCCAGCAATTTGGGAGGCCAAAGTGGGAGGATCACTTAAAGACACAAGTTCAAGACCAGTGTAGGCAACAAAGCAAGATCCACATCTCTAAAAAATAAATTAATAAAAACTAAGTAGCTGAGCATGGCGATGCATGCCTGTAGCCCCAGCTACTCTGGAGGCTGTGGCAGGTGGATCATTTGAGCCAGGTGATGGAGACTAGAGTAAGCTCTGATTGTATTACTCCCCTCCAGCCTGAGCAACAGAGCAAGTTCCTGTCTCTGAAAAAACAACAACAAAAAAAAAAACAAAGAAAACCTTCAGTGTATTTCACTAAAAAGCCTCTTTCCAAAGGCTCCTGTGATAAAATATTTAGACACCTGTAGCTACGTGAATGTGAATAACGCAGTTGAGAGATGGTATGCGTGGCCTCGCACTGTGCCGGCTTAGCTGATTCTACTGATGTTTCTCAAAATGCCCCACCACATTTGGTTCTGGGTTAGGGCTGGCCATAGAAGAAATGGAAAGAGATTTGCAAGGCAGAGGGACACAGAGGGACATAGCTGCTGTGTGGGTCTGGAAGTCAGAGGCCTGCTTCTGCTTAAAAACAGCCCAGCTGATCTACTGGTCAACCTCGCAGTGGCCCTCAGCACGTTTAACCCTTGCCTCGATCCTCTCCTTTGGCTTCTCCACATCCTGGGGCAGGCACATGTGCAGATCTGTGGCCAAGGGTGCCAGCTGCTTCTGCTATAAGCCACCTGCACCGTCAGGATGGAGGTGGGGAGGCATGCGCGAGTTCCAGCTCATCCCCCGGAATCCAACTGGCTTTTGTGGGCTTAGTTCGGTCTTTGCGTTTCCAGGCTGCTGGCTCTTCTAGGCTTTGCATCCCTGTTTTCTCCCTGACTGCCAGCTCTGCTGACCTACAGCAGCCTAAGGACCTCCCCCAGACCCTCCCCCGACATGCCGCAGCAACAGCCTTCCAGCGCCTTCTTTGCTGTTCCAGCAGCGAACATGATTCCATCCCCGTCATGAGCCCACCGTTCCCCGGCACTCTGTGAAACTGACTCGCTGGCACACAAGAGCTTCCGTGACAGTCCACTCAATTCTATGTATCAGCAGAATCCCCAATCACCTTAGGTCCAGGGGGAGGTAGCTTAGGCTTCAGTTGGGGTGACCTAAAAGTCCCACGTTCAGTTCTTTAGCACATAAAAATTGTTTTATCACCTGGAACCAACCCAAATGCTCATTGATGATAGACTGGACAGGGAAAATGTGGCACATATACACCATGGAATACTATGCAGCCATAAAAAATGATAAGTTTGTGTCCTTTGTGGGCATATGGCACACTCGTTCACTGCTCAGTGCACAGTGTCACACCCCTGCTTCGTGCCTGATCCAGGACTGGCTGCCGGGAATGGAAACAGGTCCTAACCTTGAGGATTTCAGAATTCCAGCTACCCTTTTGAGTGGGAAAGGCCACAGAGCCCCACGCGAATGCTCAGCTCAAAGGAAAGGAGACATTTCCACTGCGGATGAGTGAAGGGTTGGGCTGACTGGCACTTCCCACTAGCGGTGCCCTGATGGGTGGAAGGAAAAAGGGCTATATCTTCCCTCTTGCTGCCACAGACAGGGCTTCCTGCCTGTCACTGCTAAAGACGGCTCTGCGTATGGAGTAGGGGTACGGGAAGGGGACCAGACAAACCTTTGCTACATCACATTTCACGTAACATGCCTTTCCCTATGATGCTTTGGAAAGCGCCTAAACCTCCAGTGGAACACAGTCAAGTGAAAATTTCCAAGCAGCATCTGGTAGCCCAGCTCCCTCAATACCCTCCAAAAAAGGGATGCATGCATTTGGTCAATGGGGCTGCTTTTCAGAAAAAATTGTTTCGGGGCCCAGCGAGGTGGCTCATGTGTAATCCCAGTATGTTAGGAGGTCAAGGTGGAAGGATTATTTGAAGCCAGAAGTCCCAGACTAGCCTGGGCAGCACAGTAAGACCTGTCTCTAAAAAGAAAAAAAAAGAAAAGGAAAAGAAATTAGCCAGGTGTGGTGGCATGTGCCTGTACTCCCAGCTACTTGGTACCTGAGGCAGAAGGATCTCTTGAGCCCAGGAGTTGGAGGCTGGAGCGAGCCATGATCATGCCGCTGCACTCCAGCCTGGGCAACAGCAAGACCCCAGCTTTAAAAAAGATATATTTGTTTGGGCCAGTTAATTGTATGTACCCAGGGGCCATTAAATATGGTCATGTTATGTAGGAAGATAGAGTTTTCTGTCTCTGTCACCATCTTGGTCACTATCTTATTCCTTCCCCTCCTCCTCTAGTTGAGAGAGTTCTTTTAGTTCTTTAGCACATAAAAATTGTTTTATCACCTGGAACCAACCCAAATGCCCATTGATGACAGACTGGACAGGGAAAGTGTGGCACATATACACCATGGAATACTATGCAGCCATAAAAAACGATGAGTTCATGTCCTTTGTGGGGACATGGATGAATCTGGAAACCATCTTTCTTAGCAAACTGAAACAAGAACAGAAACTCAACTACTGCATGTTCTCACTCAATAAGTGGGTACTGAATAATGAGAACACATGGACACAGGGAGGGGAGCATCACACACTGGGGCCTATTGGGGGGCTAGGGGAGGGACAGCAGGGGTTGGGGAGGTTGGAGAGGGATGACATGGGGAGAAATGCCAGATGGGGATGGAGGCAGCAAACCACATTGCCATGTATGTACCTATGCAACAGTCCTGCATGATCTGCTCTTGTACCCCAGAACCTAAAGTACAATTAAAAAAAATACTGTTGTATCACTGACAGTCCAATTAAGCAAGAGGAAGATCTCTTTTGCCTGTGCCCATCTTCAGAATCTGCAGAGCCTGCTTCTGGGAAGATGGCAGAGTTTACTCCATATTCTCCAGTGACCAGAGCCAGGGAGACCGAGCTCTGCAGGGAAAGGCAGAGGCAGAAAAGGTGAGCGACCAGAGACGCAGGGCCCGGGGAGTCCTCAGACCAAAAGGCCCCACCACAGAGAAAGTAACACCTGTGGACTTCCTGCAGCAGCACAATCAGCTGTGAGAAATCTCATCCTTTCTGGTGTTGGATTATGTTCATGGCCCTTCCAGGCAAGGAAGTGTTACTAAAGGCTTACAGTTATTCCACAAAACAAAACACCAGCAAGGCTTCAAGTTAAGAACAGGTTGATTTCAGAAACTTGTTTGTAAACTTGGTTACTGGATGCTCAAAGTATTTTCCCACTAAGTCAGGATGGCCACAGGTCCAGCACATCCTATTTTGCTTTCTTCCTGGGCTGGAGGGTTGGGCTGTATCTCCCAGCCTTCCTGGCAGTTGGGTGGGCCCGTGTACCTGAGTTCTGAGTGAGGGAATTTGGGCTGAAGCAATGCATGCAATGATCAGGCCTGACTTCCAAAACCTCCCATGCCACCCCTACTCCATCTTTCTTTTTCCATTTCTCAGCTGACGGAGGAGGGGGTGGGGTAGATGCCCAAGATGATGGGGATCTGGATTTTGAATGACTGTGGGGAGCAGAGCCCAAGCTCCACACCCTCACCAACTTATACTGAATGGACATGGATGTGACTAAAAAATCAACTTCATTTTGCTAAGCCACTGAGGTTGGGGTACTGGTTTATTATTTTAACTTTAGTAAATTTTACTTTATATAGCCAAAGAGAGAGAGAGAGAAAGATGAGAGGTTCTAGACAGCTTCAAGAAATCCGTTTAACCAGTTCAGAAATGAACCATCATACCAAGTACAAATCCTAGCTCTAAGTTTGGTGCAGTTCACGTACCATTTTTTTTGTTTTGTTTTGAGACAGAGTCTTACTCTGTCACCCAGGCTGGAGTACAGTGGCATGATCTTGACTCATTGCAACCTCCGCCTCCCAGGTTCAAGTGATTTTCCTGCCTCAGCTTCCCAAGTAGCTGGGACTACAGGCAGGCCCCACCATGTCCAGCTAATTTTTTGTATTTTTAGTAGAGATGGGGTTTCACCATGTTGGCCAGGCTGGTCTCCAACTCCTGATCTCAAGTGATCTGCTGACCTTGTCCTCTCAAAGTGCTGGGATTACAGGTGTGAGCCACCACGCCCAGCCTCAATGGACAATTTTTGTAAAAGCTGCTTATCTGTTATCTGTTGCTTTCTGCCACCCTACCTCACAGTGACTCTCTCTTCAAGGTCCCGTTTCTCAGACCCAAACTGCAGTACCACTTTCTATGCACAAATGTTCTAAGACTGCAAACACCAAAACCTCATTCCTCTCTTCCCCAATCAAAAACTGTAGGTACAACAGACATGAGGCTGTTAGCCCTGGAGAGAACTCTATTTATTTTTCAGTTTCTTTCCTTTATCCAGATCTGAGCCCAGGCATGGTATTATTAGAGAAGATAGGCTGAATTTCAGTGCCTTAACAGCACAGGTGTATTTTACAACCCTTCACAGTCCATTATGAAGTCATAGTAGGGGCGGGGAGGACTCTCCTCCACAGAGTTATTCAGGGATCCAAGCTTGCTCCATCAAGTGAGTGCATCAACTTAAAGGGCCCTATAGTCCTCCACTAGATTATTTGCACCCATTCTGCAGGGGAGGGAAGAGAGAATGGAGCAGTGTGCAGGAAGTCTTATGGGCCAGATCTGGAAATGATAGACTTTGCCTCTGGACACAGCTTATTGGCCAGAATTAGTCACAAGACTCCTGCTAAGTGCAAGGGAGGCTGGGAGCGGGACGTGGTGAATGCAGAGCATGCTCTCTACCATTCGCAGTCTTGAAATCTCTTTCTCTTTTACCATAGTGGTTTCTAACATTTGTATGATGCCAGGGTATGCTTTCGTGTAGATCAGGGTAAACTGCACCTGATCGGCCACATCCAGCAGACTGCCTGTTTTGCTAATCAAGGTCTATGGAAAGACAGCCATGCCTTGTGATATTGTGATATTGTCTGCCTGCTTTCAACCCTGCAACAGCCGTGTCAAGCTGTTGAGACAAAGCCTGTATGGTCCACAAAGGCTAAAACACTTACTGTCTAGCCATTTACAGAAAATGTTTGCTGACCCCTGCTGCAAAGAGTCCCCAACTTATGATGATTTGACTGAACAATTTTCTGACTTGCGATGGTGTGAAAGCAGTAACCATTCAGTAGAAACCATACTTTGAGTATCCATAAAACCATTCTGGTTTTCATTTTCAGGTTAGTGTTCAGTAAATTACATGAGATATTCAGTACTTTACTATAAAACAGGTTTTGTGCTAGGTGATTTTGCCCAACTGTAGACTAATGTGTTCTGAGCACATTTAGCAGGCCAGGCTAAGCTATGCTGTTTAGCAGGTTAGGTAAATTAGATGCATGTTTGACTTTGGATGTTTTCCATTTATGATAGGTCTATCAGGACATGATCCCATCATAAGTCGAGAACCATCTGTATAGACTGGTAATTCCAATTAAGTGCATCCAAGTAGCACACTGCTATAGCTTTTATTCCTAATTCATTCATTCATCAGGCATGCCTGTATGCAGCACCCATAAACTCTTTGCCAGGCATTATTCGAGGTAGAAGTATGCAACCGTGACAAAAAATATTGTGTTTATGCTCAAACTTCTAATCTTTATAAGAATGACAGTAAGATGTGTGTAGGGTGTGGAAATGGAACCTTTAAAAACGTATTTAATTAGCATAAAAAGCAAGAGAATCCCACCTAAGCAAATTTCCCCACTCTTCCTAAGTTTTAAAGGGTAATTCCCAGAAATAATTTAGATTGTGGACCTGCTCCAAGACTGGAAGCATGTATAGTCACCCACCTCATAATGACATTTTGGCCAACAACAGGCTGCATATGTGATAATGACAGAAGATTATAATGCAGCATTTTTACTGTATCTTTTCTATGTTAAGATACACTTAGATACACAAATACTATTGTATTACAACTGCCTATAGAGTTCAGTACAGCAACATGCAATACAGGTTTGTAGCTTACGAGCAATAGGCTAGCCCAGGTAGTCCAGGTGAGCAGTAGGCTAGACCGTATGCGTTTGTGTAAGTGCACTCCGTGATGTTCACACAATGATGAAATCGCCTTACTTCACATTTCTCAGAGCGTATCCCTGTGGTTAAGCAATACGTGACTGTATGTAGTAACATTAAATAAAACCGCCACCCAGTGGAAGATCTCCGAATTGTCCCGATTTCCACTAACAGAATTAACAGAATTTTCCCATTTCTTTTTTTTCTTTATAACTTCCTTAAGCAAGTCATGTTATCATGTGCTAGTTCCCCTGAGGTTCAACATAGCATTGTTTGTTTTCATAAAGTCTATGCTGTGTCAACCAACCAGTGGCCCAACGTTTCCAGAGAGCCTGAAATCCAAGACAAGCATGGAAGGACAGCCTCACTTTCTCCCTGGGGCGCTGCCAACTTTCAAGAGAAATCAGTAGGCTCCCCAGTCTTTGAAAAAGGCCTCTTCAAGGCAAATCCAAAAAAATTCTCCCCCAATTCCCTGTTAAACAGGTTTCATACTCAAACCCCAAGGCAAAGGGAAGGGAATGTTAGATTCATTAGTTTAACACCAGCTAGGCAGGTACAGCCACAGCTGAGCTGAAGAATAAACATTAGGAAATAAAGTTCTCTGATGGCACCATGCCAGAACATGATCTCTCTCTTGAGAATCCCGCTTAGGCCCAGGTGTCCTTCTAGACATTCCCTGTATGTGCCTCACAGTGACTCAGACCCCTCCTACTTCCCTGCTCAGACAAGAACCTCAGAAACAACAGAGAACATGAGAAATCAGCAGTTCATGGTCCTGACAGACCGGAAGCTGGAGCTGGGCAGAAGGACATTTGGAATTGAGGGATGCTGTGGGCTTTTGCGTCCTCAGGGCCACAGGATTTTGGAGCTTTGGCATTCTGGTTCCTGGTTGGTGGGACGAAATAAATTGCCCTTTTCTGTCTCCACCCTGAATTCTTCATGGACAGGGTCTTGACTCTTGATTTACAAAATGGGATACACCAAAGCAAGATGAGGGGGCTCTGTCTGTGTCTACACACTTCTGTTCCCTGGAGCTTGTCGTTAGCCCTGCAAAACATCAAGTGCTCAGCCCTGCCCATGCACAGGAGGCTCTTAATACAGGGCAGAGACTGTAATCCTCATCCTCATCCGTTTCCCTCCCACCTTCCTAAGTGCCTGGGGGCTTATGTGCCACCTCAAAGGAATGAAGAAATCTTGCCAATTCTCATTGTGCATGATTCCATATTTGCAAATTCACCTACTTCCTAAAACCCACTTGTCACCTCCAAATCAAAACTGATGGCACTTTCACAGTCATTCTCCAACATGTCCAGAGCAGCAAAAAATCTAAGTCGCCTGATGCATGTTTCCATATGAGACTGAACGACCTCTGGTGCTATAAAAATTGTTCCTTTTAGAATTCCTTGAACCCGGGAGGCGGAGATTGTGGTGAGCTGAGATTGAGCCACTGCACTCCAGCCTGGGCAACAGTGCGAGACTCCGTCTCAAAAAAAAAAAAATGTTCTTTTTATGGTCTATCTAGTTTTATGGTCTATCTAGTAGCCTGTGTTTGGAATTTTCATGCTTTTTTTGGTGGTGATTTTGTTGGCTAAGATAGCACTTGGTAATGGTTTGGCTATGTCCTCACCCTAACCACATCTTGAATTGCAGCTCCCATAATCCCCATCTGTCATGGGAGGGAACTGATGGGAAGTAATTGAATCATGGGGGCAGGTTTTTCTCATGCTGTTCTCTTGACAGTGAATAAGTCTCATGAGACCTGATGGTTTTACAAAGGGCAGTTCCCCTGCACACACTGTCTTGCTTGCTGCCATGTAAGATGTGCCTTTGCTTCTTCTTTACCTTCTGCCATGATTGGAACTGTGAGTTCATGATTGGAACTGTTGAAGCCTCCCCAGCCATGTGGAACTGTGAATCCATTAAACCTCTCTCCTTTATAAATTACCTAGTCTCAGGTACTTCTTTATAGCAGCATGAGAACAGACTAATACGGCACCTGAGTATAGTGCAAGCATAAGAATGTGATGGCCCTGTGGGGAACATACATGTGTTGGATTAGCTTCCTTCAAGAGGACTCAGGTTAAAAATCTTAGCTCATCCCCCAGTAGGGAGCTTTCGATGAATTTATCTGACCCCATGGCCTCAGTTTTCTCTTTGGTAAAATGAGGAGGGGAGGTGTGGGTAGTCTTTTCAACATTAGCCTTCTCTAGCTAAGTAATGCATTTTTTAATTAAAAAGTTTCATACATATTTATTGTTGTGGACATTCTTCTTTCAGAGTATAAAGGCAAACACAGCCACTGTAGTCACTCTTGTGAGAGTGCTGTAAAGCAATCAGCATCACTTTCAGAGGGGACAACTGAGTTCTATGTAGTGAGGATGTAAAGGATCCAGGGTCAAGGCTGTTCTAGGAAGGCCCTAAAAATCTTGAGAATGACCAATGCGTAGGTTCCTCTCTCTTCTGTAAATCACACATCCTCAAAATAACCAGGAAGACAGCCTCAAAGGCAGTTACCCCCAAAAGATAATATCGTCCCAGGGTGTTTTCTGTTTCTTGTCACACACATGTTCATTAGTCACCCTGGGGCTCTGGACCAAGGTTTTTCAGCTCGGGTGGACAGGCCAATGTGCAGCGAAGCTACTCAGCCACTCTCCCAAGCAAGAACCCGAGATTCTTTGTCATAATCAAGTGCATAAGGAAACCCGTTGGGGTCAGGGCAAAGTGTCTGTCCTTAAGCATCTCAAAGTTGTACAGACATTTAACCAAGTCTCCTACTTCCTGTCAAAAAATCCCAACTGAGTAACCAGCCAGGCACAGGTAGGTGGTGACAGATATTTGTGCAAAAAATTAGATGTGGTCTATTGAAGTCCTCACAGTCCAAGAACATTCCACTCAATACAGTGAGCTCCATGCTCACTATGTGCTGGTCTCACACCGCGACCCGGGGGAAGCAGAGATGAATTCACAGATGCGGGTTTGAGAGACACGATCCAGCGAGAGACCAGACTGTTTGATCCAGAACCCTGTAGAAATACAGTGGTCCTGTCAGCAGGTCTGAGATAGATGTCTAGCCAAGTGACAACCTCCAGTATGGCCTTAGGATTCACCAAGGTCACCCCTACTCCTGTGACATGTGAGGCATATGGATTTGCCTTTAGGTGGCAACAAAGAATATCTGCACTCCAGATCTTGGTGGAGAATTTAGTCTCTCTGCTGCCTAACTCTTATCAGATGTTAAAATAAATGGTATTATGAATGATTTTCCTGAAGTACACACAGTTCAGCAATGCCTTTATAAGCATTTCCCAGAGTGGTATATTAGATACAACACTATTTACCCACGTGGTACACAGCCTTAAAAAAAAGTTCCTTGATCAAATTGGTTTAGGACAAAGTCTGAAAGAATTACCCAAATTTTTTATTTATCTGCAGAACTTTGCACAAGTGTGTGTGTGTGTGTGTGTGTGTTTGTGTGTGGTGTGTGTGTGTATGGTGTGTATATGTGTGTGGTGTGTATGTGTGTGGTGTATGTGTATGTAGTGTGTATGTATGTATATGTGTGAGGTGTGTGTATGTGTGTGTGGTGTGTGTGTATGTGTGTGTTGTATGTGTATATGAGTATGTGTGTGGTATGTGTGTATGTATATGTGTGTGGTGTGTGTGTATGTATATGTGTGAGGTGTGTGTATGTGTGTGTGGTGTGTGATATGTGTGTATCTGTGTGTGTGGTGTATATGTGTGATTTGTGTGTATGTATGTGTGTGTGATGTGTGTGGTGTGTGTGTGGTGTGTAGGTGTATTGTGTGGTGTGTATGTGTATGTGTGTGGTGTATATGTGTGGTGTGTGTGTGAGGTGTATGTGTGTGTGTGGTGTGTGGTGTGTGTGTGGGGGGGTACATGCACCCCTCAGGACAGGGATCTGCTATGGTCTGAAAGTTTGTGTCTCTCCAAAATTCATATGTTGAACTCTAATCTCCAGCGTGGAGGTATTAAGGAGTGGGGCTTGTGAGTGGTGACTAGGTCATGAAGGTGGAGTCCTCCTGAATGGAATCCACCCTTATTAAAGAGGTCTGAGCTGGGCAAATTGGCTCCTGCCTGTAGACCCAAGGACTCAGGAGGCTGAGGCGGGAGGATTGCTTGAGGCCAAGAGTTCAAGACCAGCCTGGACAATACAGTCACACTCCCCCATCCCTAAAAATAAATAAACAAACAAGTAACCAGCCGGGTGGTGTGTGCACCTGCGGTCCCAGCTACCTGAGAGGCTCAGCCCAAGAGTTAGAGGTTTCAGTGAGCTATGATCGCATCACTGCACTCTAGGCTGGGTGACAGAGACCCTGTTCCTAAAAAAATAAAAAATAAAAAGAGGCCTGAGGGAGCTTGCGTGCCCCTTCTGCCATGCAAAGACACCAACAAGATGCTATCTCTGAGGGGCAGACTCTCACCAGAAACACAATTCACTAGTGCCTTGATCTTAGACTTCTATGGACTTCCCAGTCCCCAGAACTGTGAGCAGTAAATGCTACTGTTTATAAATTACCTAGCCTAAGGTATTCTGTTATAGCAGCCTGAATAGACTAAGACAGACCTCAGACTTTTCTTCATTGATGTACCCCCCACGTGCCTAAAATGGTGGCTGGCACATCAATATTCTCTGAATGAATAAATGAATCTTACATGAAAATCTTTACATTCAATCAATACTGATAAAATACATTGAAGTCAAGGAGCAATATGCATAAATAAAACGCAACCGTTCATGAAAATGTGTAACTAGGCACACCAAATTCTTAACCATTCAGTCACTTACATAGCGCACATGTGTATGGTAGAAAAACAGTAGCAAGAACAGCCCTGAAGCTACAGCAGGACTCCTTCAACAAATGCAGCATTTAGGGAGAATTTATAGAATCAAGCAAACCTGAGCAATCACAGACCTGCAGCCACCACAATAAATACAGTTTGGGAGGCCCAAACATAGCACAGAGCTTTTGATATGCTAGTTTTATTATGAGTTTTCAAAGAGGGGCTTTAGGGTACACTACTTGCCAAATACATATAGTTTCAGTGGCAGCCAGGGATCCATTTTCTCACAGGGTAAAACTGTTCAGACTCCAGCTGATTCCATAGCTTGTCAAAGTCAGAAGCCTTGCTGCAGTCTCTGCTAATGCTCAGAAGATAAAGCTTCATGGTTCAATGTCTCTTCCTATTTACACAGACACAAAGCTCAGTCTCCTCTCCCTCTCCGTGCAGCATCCGATCTGTTCAAAATCTTGGATTTCACAAGGAAGAGCCACATGGCACAGTCTCCACAGTTCCACCCACACCCCCCACTCCCCTATCTTTACTTCAGAAGCTTTGCATTTAGTGGCTTCAAAGTTCTTCACCATTTCTTATAAGAGTGATTTCCCCTTTCCTCTAACACTCAGACACAGTGGAGACAGGCTCAGATTCTATCCCAAAGCTTGCGAATCCAATCTACTTCTGTGAACCCTCTTGGTTTTTCCATCCTCTCTCCTCCGAGTTACAACTGAGCTTGGGAGAATGACCTTTCTCTGAATAGATACATCTTGGCACATCTGTTAATTCAGATGTCCGGCTCTCCTGTGGCTAAGTGCCAGGGGCCACTCAGACTTTGCTGAGCTGTTGAACCTTGAGGGGAGTTATCTGATAATAGCGGGGACGGGGAAAAGGAACAGATGAAATTCTTTTGTTTTGATGGCTATGGGGGCATCAGGATTTTTTTTTTTTTTAGTAGTGAGACCCCAGGAGTTTTCAGGTTCCTGTCCATTTCGAGACTTTCCCGCCTTCTCCTTGATTCCATGACCTCACTATAGCCTTTCCATAAACTCTCTTCTGCATATGTGAGCCACTTTATTTCTGTTGCTTACAACCCAGGAACCTGACTGCTCCACCAGTAGAGCAAAGGCCTTTCTAATGAGAACAGTCAGGGTCTATCAAAAAAGTTGTTTTGTTTCTAATGTGACACATCTATTAGCATCTCCCATGAATATTAAGTTTAGTTTGGGAAGTGCTCTAGATGTTCTAGATTTTATTTCTGAATCTATTCAAAGGCTATGGATTCCAGCCATATGGTTTGCATTAGTTTTCTATTCCTGTGTAACAAATTGCCACAAATTAAGCAGCTTAAAACACCTTTTAATGATCTCACAGTTTCTGTAGTTCAGAAGTCCAGGCATGGTATAACCGGGTTCTCTGTGCAAAGTCTCACAAGGCTGAAATCAAGATGTTTGCTGGGCTGTGTTCTCACCCGGAGGTCAGGATGTTGCTCCAAGCTCATTCAGGCTGATGGCAGGACCCAGGTCCTCGGGACTGTAGCACTGAGGTCCCTGCTGTCTGATCGGCTGTCAGCTGAAGTCTCTCTCAGCTCCTAGAGGCTGCCCTTAGTTCCTGGCCATGTGGCTCTCTCACAGCATGGCACCATCCTTCTTCAAGGCTAGCACAGACTCTCCTTCAACTCTAGATCTTCTTTAATGGGCTAATTAGGTCAGACCACCCAGGATCATCTCCTTTTGATTTACTTAAAGCCACTGATTAGGGACTTCATTACATTGGGAACACCCCTTCACTATGTATACCCCATAATCAAATTGTGGGAGTGACACCCATCACTGTCCTGCCCACACCCAAGGGGAAGAGATTATGCAGGACGCGTACACCAGGGGGTGTGAATCTCAGAATTCTGCCAGCACAGAGTCTTGTTCCCAGTTCTCTGGGGAGCAGAACTACCTTTTACTTTTCCCTCGGCTTTTATTTTTAAAGTGTCTATGATACCTCATATACGGTGATTGTTAGGGTCACTGTCTCTGCCCCAAATAAGGAATATATACTCTTGGAATTAAGAACCAAGACCATTATGCCTTGCTGAAAGAGTGGTAGATTTTGCCTTGTGGTTCGTAGGAATCACATGAGTGAACCTGATTTTCTTTTCACTTTAAGCTCGTGGGAAGCTCAGAAACAAATATGTGGCTAAGTCTAAGTAACTGAGTAGAAATTTATGAGTACCTGTATCTTATAATACCTGTATTTCATTTCCCCACAAGCCCCTGCCAAGCCTCACTCTTTCATTTTAATTCAAAAACTTTTCTGGCACTGACTGCTATTTTATGGTAGACAATCTTATAAGTAGCCTCTAGCGTATTGTATAAGAAAATAGGGAATACATAAAAATGAAATAAAATAATAGCTAATCTAAACAGAGCCATTATTGTGACCAGCTAGTATAAGCATGATCACATTTGATCTTTACAACCACTCTAGGAGGTAAGAGTGGAAGTAGACAGGGCTTAGAGAAGGTAACAGGTAGTACCAGAACAACCATTCAAGTCCAAGACTGTGAACCCTCTCACCCTATTGATTTAAATACATTTACATTTTAAAGGGAGGAAAGAGTGGGGATAGTTGGCTGCCCATGAAACCCTCTAGACTAGAAAGAGACCATCGCACATACTGTAAAGACTAGGGGATTTGTTTTCTGCACTCCTTGCCTGGCAAGTGCTCTTTACAACACAAAACAAAATTCACTGGAGAGTGCAGAATTCAATAAGAGCTAAGCCCCTCTTGAAAGTAGGAAAGGGGCTTTCAGAAATAGAAGAAGAGGCCCGGCGCAGTGGCTAATGCCTGTAATCCCAGCACTTTGGGAGGCCAAGGTGGGAAGATTATAAGGTCAGGAGATCAAGACCATCCTGACCAACATAAAACCCCATTCTCTACTAAAAAAAATACAAAAATTAGCCGAGCATGGTGGTGGCTCCCTAGAATCCCAGCTACTGGGGAGGCTGGGGCAGGAGAATCATTTGAACCCAGAAGGCGGAGGTTGCAGTGAGCTGAGATTGTACCACTGCACTTCTGCCTGGTGACAGAGAGGGACTCTGTCTCAAAAATAAATAAATAAATAAATAAAAAGAGAGAGAAATAAAAGGGCTTGGAGACAAATAAGTAAGCATTTTCCTTGGTGAGATGTAAACAGGTATAAGAGAATATCTAACACCAAGACCCAAGCATGCTGTGACTGTTTCCATATAGAAGATTTTCAAATATTGACCGTGCAACTGAGGAATAAATTATATTCCTTCTAAATCACAGTATGAAAAACTACAGTTGAAAAGACACATTCTGAAGGCATATCACTGATGCCAGCCCACATTCTTTAACCCTTTCTCCATAGGATATTTATACAATAAATATAATACAGTTATTGGAAAATAAACGTTTATTATAGTGAAAATAAATACAATATTAAAAAAATAAGTCAGCTAATAATTATTGTCAGAGGTTTACATCCATATCAATACCAACGTGATATTTATGAAAAAATGAACACGGCTGACTAGTTTACATACTTACCTAGGACCATAAACAGCCTTGACTAGATAGAGACAGCCAGGCCTTAGGTATCACACCTATGACTCACTAGGATTCACTGTGACTCACAACGCCACGTAGTGGCAGCTTCCACAATTTTAAGTCCATTAACAGAAGCAAGACTATAACCCCCATAAAGTTTCAGCCAGAATGACATTGGCTAGGTTTTATATTGAAGTCTATTTCAAAGCTAATATGAAGGTAAGAACCCAGGCATTCTGACCCTTTGAGAGAGTGAGAGCAAGAGTGGAAGTGAGAGGGAGAAAGAGAGAGAGGAGAGAGAAAAAGAAAGAGATACTGAGAGTTTAGTGGAAGGCGCATCTTCACTGCAGCTTTTCAAGCTACTAGAATATTACCAGCAACACAAAACGCCCCTTGGAGGACTATGTTCTATACATTCAAATTTTATGAGTAGTCCTTCAAAGTGCATAAAAATTGACAAGAGAATTTAAGTTGTCTCCACTAATTATAAAGCGAAGGAGTAGTAAGAAGACTAAGCCTAACTGTGCATGCCCTAAGCTTTCCACAGGACTCCATCAATGTGGCTGACTGGCGATGTCCTAGCAGAGCGCGAGAAACCACCCGAGAGGGCAGCTGATTTCCCTTGCACACAGGAACACGTGTGAGGTTGTCCTACTCTTTGCACTGAATCTACTTGTTACCAGCGACCACATTTCCCATGGACATGCCTTTTATTTCATAAGCACCTTCATCCGGGCTAAAGACGCCCTCACCACCAGCCTGCCTCTCTTTATAAACTTTCAAAATCTGGCTCCAGTGATAATTCAAGTCTAGTTCTGCAGTAGTTCTCCCTCAACACCAAAGCTTATATATTTTTAAATAAAAAATCCCCCTTCAGCTCGCAGGGGATCATCTAACAGCATTCCTTGCTCTGCTTTTTTTTTTTTTTTTCTTTTTCCTTGGTGTTTCACTTTTTCCGCTCTCTTCGATTGCTTGAAACGCTCTTAAGAATACCAGCACACCACAACAAATATTTGGGTCACAGCTTGCTTTAATGATGTGCTTTCGAAATGGTGGTTTTAATCCTGGATGCATTTTTGGTTGTTTTCCTTTTGCAGTGAGAACTCAAAGGCATTTCTGCCTGGGATTGGGATCAGGATCAGGAGAACAGGGCACCCCAGATTTCCCAAGGGACTCCTTATTCTTGGCTCCGTGGGAAGCCACGCTTAACACCCCAGCCTGGCGATCCTCAGAGCGTACGTCCTGACCTCCCTCTAGATGGCACCGTGGAGCAGATGCGACTGTCTTAGGGACTCGCATCTTCCTGTATCAGCCATTACCCTCTTCTCGGTAGGTGAAACCAGGTCCAAGTGCACAGCTTTGAAGGGGAAAAGAGGCCTCCTGGGAACTCCTTGCAGCCTGTGGGGAATGTGGAAGCAGTGAGTGTTCTGTCTGGGTAGCAGTGTGCGGGCTAGGAAAGGGCTGGCCACGTGTGCCTGAGCCTGCTGCGTGTTTCTGATAGATTAGCGACTGATGAGAAGACCCCATCACAGCGGGGCACCGTTAGTGTAAGTTCTGGATTTAATTAGCCCATATATCAAAGTCTCATCAGAATATGGTTGCCAAATAAAAATACAGGACACCAGTTAAATTTGGATTTCAGATAAACAGCAAACACTTTTTTTAGTATAAGGATATCCCGCATATTTGAAGAGAACTTGCACTGAAGTCTCTTCTCAATTTACTGTAGTGTTTTCCTATAGTCAGAATACTGAAGAAATCTGCGTACTTTTGTATCAGAGACTGTTTATCAACACTGAGGGCTTTCCCCTGGCTTTCAAAGCAAATTTGACATCAGCAGGGCTACAGCCTGAGGGGACATGGCAGAAATGAGTGCCCATTTGTTTCTGAACAGTATATCCACTATGCTTTCGGGAGTTCCAGAAAGCCCACCTCTCTGCAGAACCTAAGCTCCTTTTATCACACGCTGGAGGGGGGTCACCTTCTTCTCCCCCTTACCCAAGACTCTAGCCCCACCTCCTTATGGCACTCTGTCACCAACAATAGATCCTCCCCACTGTCATCGCCCTCCATCCCTCACTCATGATAAAAAAGTGAGAGACACAAACTACAATGTGAATGTACTTCATGCCACTGAACTGTACACTTAAAAATGGCTAAAGTGGCTGGGCGTGGTGGCGCATGCCTGTAACCCCAGCTACTCAGGAGGCTGAGGCACAACAATCACTTGAACCTAGGAGGCAGAAGTTGCAGTGAGCCCATCGTGCCACTCCACTCAAGCCTGGGTGACAGAGTAAGACCCTGTCTCAGGAAAAAGAAAAGAAAAGAAAAAAAGGCTAAAATGGTAAATTTTATGTTAGGTATATTTTATCACAATTAAACACAAGGAGCAGGGGGATTGTCCTACTGCAAGATTGCAGCTCAGCCCAACCCCCGCCTGCCCTCATTTCAAAGTCCTCTCCAGGTGCCGTCCTGCCTGGGAAATTCAGGCCAAATGAGGCCTGGCCTGGCCTCCTGCTTGCTTCCACGTGCTCTTTCCTGAGCTGTGTGCGGACCGGGATGTCGCTCCTTCCAACTTCCTCCCCCACATCAGGCCCCTTGCACCCCCTCTTGTCTCAGGAGACCCCACTGCTCAGCCCCTCATCTCCAAGGTCCCACCCGCAAGCCCTTTCCCGAGCTTTCCTCCACCAGTCCTACCCGCAGGGGAGGCTGGGCCCATCATTTCTCCTATTTATGAGATATTAGCAATGCCTTATCCCTCAACCATTTCATTTTTTATTTTCCAAATGTCAAATGAGCTTCTCAGTAGCCAAGCATAATAATGTGTCCTTATTCGACCCCAAACTCCCCTGACTTTCAGGTACAAAGCTTTCTCACAGCCCACGGGGCCTAGAAAGTGCCTTTTATCCCCCTGGCATCTCTCGGCCACCCCTGCCAGACATTCTGTGCTCTGCCCATCCCCCGCCTCACAGTGGCTGGGCAGAGGGGACCGGTTTGTGTCCTGGTGCAGGCACCGGGATCCCCTGTAGCTCCCTGCACTTCTCCTGGACAAGTGCATTTCCTTCTCTGCTTTGGTCTTCCTGTTCTTTTTCTCTCATCCTCTCAACCTCCTGTCAGAAAAATGATTGCAAACTCTAGTAAGGAGCTGAATTGTGTCTCTGTCAAATTATGTCCTCCTGGAACTTTATTTGGAAAGAGGGTCTTCGGTGATGTCATGGAGGTAAGGATCAAAATGAGATCACATTGGATGAGGGTGGATCCTAAATCCAACGAGAGTGTCTATAAAAGACAGAAGAGGGCAGAGGGAGACACAGGGAGGAGGCTGATGTGGACGGAGGCAGAGATCGCAGTGCTGTGTCAGCAAGCCGAGGAACACCAAGGGTTGCCGGCCACCAGCAGAAGCTGGGAGAGGGGCATGGGAGAGATTCTTCCTTGGAGGCTCCAGAAGGAACCCACCCTGCCTACACCTTGATTTCTGACTGCTGGCCTCTTGGCCTTCGAGAGAATAAAATTTCGTTGTTCTAAGCCACCCAGTTTGTTAAGAGAGCCCCAGGAAATTAACACATAAACCAATGGGCAAAACTCTGGACACACTGGCACCAATGACCAAGCTGTGGCTTGGAGGGCATCTGCGAACAACTGTGATGGGCTGGAGTCCCTGCACGTCCTCAGGGGAGCTCCTGGGAAAGAAAGGGGCCTGGGGAAGAGAACAGCAGAAAGGAAAGAAAAAAAATGAAGAGGCCAAAGAGCATCTTTAGCCAGACCTGCCCACTGACCATGCCTGGGCCATGGGGGATGGAAAGGGCATGGCCCAAGAATGAAAAGAACAAAGTGCATTATCACCAGCACAGGCTGCGGGGCATGGACGGAAGAGCAGGGGCCAGGTCCAGTGTCGCTGACTTCATTTATTTGTAAATTGGATAAATAGTACCTCTCCCTTACAGGTCTCACCGAAAAACCCAACCAAATCAACCCAGCGGGATCACAGACGTCAAGGGCTCAGAAAATAAGGAATAAGTTAATTTGTTAACCCTAAGGCTGTTCTCTAACTCAATTTATCTAAGAGAGACAGTTCCATTAGCTGTGATAAGTGCCAGATATCTAGCCTTCACTTGTGCAGATCAGTCACTGAATGATCAGTCACCTTCATGAGTCCCAGGTGGGCCCCCAGCAGGCTCTCACCAGGCCCTGGCAGAGGGCCGCAGTGGGTGGCACCCAGGCTGTGAGTGCTGCAAAATTTGCCTGTCCAAAGTGAGCTCCTCAGACCAGCTGCAGCACACCAGCACAGGAGCAAGGGAGTTTGCTAACAATACAGAATCTCAGGCCCCTACCCCAGACAGTGACTGCAAAGCTGCGTCTCAGCAAGATCCCAGGTAGTTCATTTGCATGTTAACATTGAGAAGCTCTGGAATAAAACATGGGCTTGCCCTCAAAGGTGATTCTTACAACATCCCTCTGGAACAAAATTATCATATTCTAAAAAAAATAAAAAACAGAGCTCAGAAAGCTTGAGTAACTTGCTTAACATCACACAGCTTGTAAGCAATTGGGTGGGATTCCATTTTTAATTCCAAACTCATCTTCTTAGCTTTGCTCATTATCTTTATCGGAAGGCGTAAATGACGACATGGGGACAACATAATCCTATATCATAAGAATCAGTTAAGAAGTAAATCATGGTGGATACAGTCCTTGTACCTTTGTAGCTTTATCCTCACTTTTTTTTTTTTTGAGATGGAGTTTCACTCTTGTTGCCCAGGCTGGAGTACAGTGGCATGATCTCGGATCACTGCAACCTCCGCCTCCCAGGTTCAAGCAATTCTCCTTTCTCAGCCTCCCAAGTAGCTGGGATTAGAGGCATGTGCCACCACGCCCAGCTAATTTTGTATTTTTAGTAGAGATGGGGTTTTTCCATATTGGTCAGGCTGGTCTTGAACTCCCAACCTCAGGTGATCTGGCCGCCTCAGCCTCCCAAATTGCTGGGATTACAGGCATGAGCCACCGCACCCAGCCCTCACTTTTAAGGATATTGAAAATATATACCCCCCAAACATGCTTCTCTTAAATCAGCAAGCATTAACATGTTAGAATTTTTTGCACAAATAATAGTATCCCAGCAAACCATCTTTCCCTAGAAAAGGTCCAGTGCTTTCTGATATTCTTCTGAGCAAATGTAAAAGCCAAAGAACTTATAAATTGTGTGCCTTTTAATTCTTGGCACACAACATATAATAAGCACACATCTTATGGTGTGCTTTAAGAATGTATGGATTCCTCTCTTTTATATAATTGCTTTTTACATGCTTTTCTGTTGTTGTTGAAGAATTGCTATTGGGGGTCAAGGCAAGAGGTGGGTGTATTAAATCATATGATTGCTACTGGGAGCTTTTAGGCTGAGACCACTTGTCCAGCCTGCAGAGCCAAGCTTTTCTGAGTATGAACACGGGCTTAGCAGCATGATTAAGGCTTCTTTTAAATAACTACCAAGAAGTAAATTTTATCCAGAAACATGACATTTTAATCAGATGTTCACCAGTCTTTGCCCTGCGGCTCTCTGTCCCTGGGCATGTGTTCAGCCAGACTTGGCAGCTGTGACTCTCAGACAGGCTGAAAAATTCTTTTCCTTTGGGAGTTCCCCAGGGCTCAGGGTGGGTTGCTGGAATACCAGTGAGGGAGGAATCATGCTGTGGTCACAGGCGTAGTGGCTCTTGACTGGGAGGCTGACTGTCCACTCCCCATTTCCTGGTTCTTTCTCCATTCTCCCACCTTTGCTTAGAAATGACTCAGCTCATCCTTTCTTCCCCTTGAACCCCGACTCTGTCATTCTGTCTCACCGCCACCCGAGCCTCACCTTTTCAGGTTCAGGGAGGACTGGCAGCTTTAAACTTCTCCCCCGGGTCCCCAGTCACCATGTTCCTCCACCAGATCTGCTGCACTTAAGCTTCCCTGCTGGGCTCCATGCCTCTCCAGCAGAGGAGTAACCCACTGGAGTTCTCGCTTCTGAGGTGTCTCCAACTCAAGGGTAATAAACAACTTGGGTTGGACACACAGATTAGGAGAGGGAATGTCGGATCACTAAGCTCTGATCTTCATCCTCTGCTGCTAACGCAAAGCACGCCATTTCCGAATACAGAGTCCCACTGGATCCCCATTGGATTTTGGAGCAAAAGCGACAGCAGAACGTGGGAATCTTAAAACTCCCACACCAGGAGGTAGACCTCCTTTGCTTTCTGGATGAGGAAAGATACTGTGAGTCCCCATCGTAATCAGATATGGCAACAGTGTACCTCAAACAGCTGACACAATGTAGGCAATGCCAATAATAATTCTTTACTTAAGAAAGCCAACAACCAGAGCTGCTAATAAAAAGCTTGGAATCAGTTCACGTCATTTAAAAAAGAATAAAAAATGTTGTATTATATGTGGACCAGTCAGTTCTCAGAGATATGCTAACTTTTGCTTTTAAAAATCTCCCAGCACAGGGTAAGACCAAAGCTAAGAGGGTTAGATCTAAGAAAATGGACCTTTATCCTTAACCTTTAGTTTTTAACTCCAGCCAAACATTTCTGTCATTTAGAAAGTGTGATTAACTTTTAGATAAGTGCATTCGTTCCTTCATCAGAGAACACATGTTGTTTCTCAGCCAACATCAGCAGCAATGAGAAATACCTCAAAAATAATTATTTGGCTTCCATTTCAGGAGTGGGTGGTGGTAGAATCACGCCAAGTTCAATAGGTCAAAACCCCAGGAACCCCCACCAAGGACAGGAAATATTGGGAACAGAGAGCAGCTTGGAAGTTGGATAGAACCAGCTGATGGCTGAAATCTAGGAAGAATCCTGGGGCTGTCTGGCTTTATGTGGGTGAAAGTTAATGTATGGATTCCTCTCTTTTTTATAATTGCTTTTTATATCAGCAAAGCAAAGAAAGATAAATATATAGTTATAGTGCATTTTATCATTACTTACACGATTACCTTCACTGGAACTGGTTTGTTGTTTGTTTTTTTGAGACAGGGTCTCGCTTTGTTGCACAAGTTGGAGTGCAGTGGTATAATCTCAGATCATGGCAACCTCTGCCTCCTGAGCTCAAGTCATCCTCCGACCTCAGCCTCCAGAACAGCTTCCAAGTCTGGCTGACTTTTGTATGTTTTGTAGAGTCTTCTCATGCTGTCTAAGCTGGTCTCAAACTCCTGGCCTCAAGCAATTCACCTGTCTTGGACTCCCAAAGTCCTGGGATTACAGGCATGAGCCACCGCTCCTGGCCGTGTGTGTGTGTGTGTGTGTGTGTGTGTGTGTGTGTGTGTGTGTGTGTCTTGGAGCTGCTTTCACATTTCAGGGAGTTTGCAGTTTTGCTCCATGTTCAGCCAGGGACTAGTAACTCAGAGGGTCTCTTTCTGGGCACTCCTGAGGGAGCACAGAGCTGGACAGGTGCCCAGCTGTTCAGATCACCAGGAATAGGGTAATTTTTTTAAGTCTGGATTTCTGAGAGTCCCCTCCGGGTGTGAGTAGCTTGCTGAGCCAAGGTTTGCTCTGAGGTTGTACTTATGCCCTTTGAGTCTTCCCGCAAGTCTTCCAATAAATCTACATGTCACTGATGGATCTGTGTGGCTTCGAGAATGCTTTCCAGTTTAACCCAAAACCCTTTCTGATTGTTCCTGAGTGAATATTTCCCATGTACACCACGCTTCTGGAGACCTTGGGGTGAATGTCATCTTAGGAAGGCTATTCTGGGCTGTTTCTTTCCAATCTGCCGTGTTGCACGTGGTTACTAGATTCATGGAGCTACCAGCCCCCACCTCTTAATTGCTCACCACCAACATGTCTACTGCTTTGACAATGAACTTAGGCAAGAATTGTTTCACACTGCCATCCAATAAAGTTACTCCTCTGGCAGAACTGCGGAGCTCTCCATTTTAAAAGACTAGTCAAGTGCAACGGAGTTCTCCATGCCTGTTCTTATGACAACCTGATCTCCCTTTAGACAGAACCCCCATGCCACTACACCAGAGCTGGGAGCGGGGACAGTGGCCATTTCTGCGGTGAAACTTCTGCTCTACAAGTGGGCCCTGTGTGTAAGGGAGGGGGAGGGAAAAAGTTGATCATCCTTGGTTTTCTTGTCTTGTCCTTCTTGGCATAAAATCTTCATTCATTAAGGACACTCAGGGGCCCCAGAAGGACCTATCATGCCCGAATCAGAGCGCTTGACCCACAAGTAAGCTTTAAGTGGGGACAAGATCTTCTCAGCCACACTTACCTAAAATAGGACTTCCACAACTCAGGGCTAGAGGGTATGAGATACGCTGGCAGCCTGCCCCTCTCAGAGGGGGCCCTAGACTAGGAGCTGGGGAGTGAAGAGAAGAAGCCCCTATCTTCTTGGCCACATCTTCCTGGATAGAGCTTCTATCACATGGACGTGGGGGCAGGGGCATGAGAATGAGTCATGGCTCAAAGGCTACCAACTCTTAATGCTCTTATTGACATATAGTAGATTTTCTTGAATAAATGTTTTTCCATTTGCTGTATGCTTTTAGGATGATTTCTAGAGGCATTAAATGGTTGGTTGCTTATAATTTTTACTAGTTAAATGGCTGTTTCACTAGAGAGAGGGTCTACTAAAACCCTCACATTGCCATTCTGAAGGTCTGAAATCTTTCCTTTTAATCAGACATACAGAGGTCGATCTAATTCTCTTTTCCATCATCGTCTAACTCATCCTTCAAGATCTGAAGTGGCCATCCTGCCCTTGTATTTTATTTGCTACACAGAGTAGACATTTCTAATATTCGTCAATATTTCAAGAGTTTCTCTCTTTCCAGGAATGTGGGAAGATTATTTTCCCTTCTTGAAAGTGGTGTGACTATGTGATCTGATTTGGTTGATGTAATGTGAGAAGTCTGTCACTTCCAAGCAGAGTCATTTAGCTGCTGCTACATGCTTCTCTATCTGCTCTTCTCTGTTACAACAAATCCTGGAGCCTGGTGATGATGATAAAATGGGAACATCTTTGTTATCCCAGGTCCTGTGTGGTAACTGTGTGAAGCGCAGCCCTCACTCCTCTGACTGGACATGTTGCATGAGCAAGAAATAAATCTTAGTTGTTCTAGGTCACTGAGACTTGAGTATTACTTGCTTCTCCAGCATACCCTAGCCTATCTCAACCAATAAGAATGCTGTTCTTAAAACTCTCATCATATGCAGCACATTTTTGTGAATTTCAGAGGACCTTAGCTAAGGTCAGTTTCATCTTTTGATGTGTGAATAAATCTACATTCCTTAGCAAGTCCACAAGGTGCTGCATGACCTGTACCCTGACAACCTGTCAGTCTCAGGTCCCTGTAGGATGCTTTACCTCCTCATTTCCTCTTTGGTTATATGGAGCTGCATGAGGCTCCCACCCCCATATGTACTACCAGTTCCCTCCCTTCCTTCATATGAGACCTACCATTCGTCCATTCAGACAGAATAGGGCATCCATCCATTGGAATAGGGTATGAGCCCTATTCTTAGGGACAAGGAGAGCTGGGAGAGGAGGATGGGTGAAGAGAGAGAATAAGTGAAATACTACATTCACATATAAATTGTTTTGGAAGAGGGAGGGCCCAGAAATAGTCCTAGGATAAATTGTGTTTAAAAGAAAAAAAAAAAGAACTTTCCAGACAAATTGCTTACAAGCATGTATCAAACTTTTATACTCTCTGCAAGAAAAGACTGACAACCAAAAAAGAAAAGTCTGGTAAGAGATTATTAGATTAATCAGTCAGTTGGGTGGACAACCCTAACTTCCCAGAAGTTCTTAATCATTTAGGAGTATCAAAAAATTGCTCAAGCATTTAATCAGGAATGTGAATTACTTCCCAGAAGGAGACTGTGCATTACATCATGCAGAAAGCGCTGGTACAAACCAGGTTTGGACAATTTTTCTTTCACAAAAGGCTATAAAGAGACAATCTTGGCATGGTTGGTTCCGGTTCACTCATCAATTTTCAGCATTACTGCATTTTGTTTTCATTCATCCAAACATTTACTGAATACCTACCAGCTGACTAGATGCTGATGTTATAAAGATAAAAGAGAGCCTCTGCTCTTCAGGGAGGTCACAACCTTTGGGAATGATGGACACATGCATACATAATTTTGTAACAAAGCAAAACTGTCCTGTAATCCCAGGACTTTGGGAGGCCAAGATGGGTGGATCACCTGAGGTTGAGAGTTCAAGACCAGCCTGACCAACACGGAGAAAGCCTGTCTCTACTAACAATACAAAATTAGCTGGGCATGATGGCACATGCCTGTAATCCCAGCTACTTGGGAGGCTGAGGCAGGAGAATCACTTGAACCCAGGAGGTGGGGGTTGCAACGAGCTGAGATCGCGCCATTGCACTTCAGCCTGGGCAACAAAACCAAAACTGTGCCTTGGTATGTTTAGGAGGCCGTATAAGTGATGTAGAGGAAACAGGTGTGCTTGTAATCATAGTGACATCAGGGAAAAGGAGGGGTATAGAATATGCTTAAAGATGAAATACTTCTATTTTGGACAGCAAAGAGTTACTAGGGCATCTGGTAACCTCCCCATCCTCTGGACGGGGAGAATGCTCACAGGTACAGAATAGTCATGGCATGTTCAGGATGTTCTCTGAACCTGATGGTGGGGAGGGCAGGGGTGGAGACACAGTGGCCTGTGGGGCTAAGGAATCCGGATGGAGTCCTGAGGACATGGGCGGACATCAAGCCATACCAGAAAAGAAGAACCTCATCAGGTGACTCTAGAGAGTATCTCCAATTAGAAAACAATAGAAAGAGAATAGAAGCTAGAGTCTAGGAGGTAAATAAAGGTGACTGTAATAGCACAGCTGAGAAATGATCAGGGTCTGATCCAGTCCAGCAGCAATGTGAACCATGGCGGCTGGAGAATACTCTGTCATGGATTCAGTCAACATCTGTTTTCTTGCAAAGAGCTTATAGGAGATTAGCGTATTCACACATCCACAAACATGACTAATTTATAAGACAGAAAGCAGCAAATGCCTATGAAAGCTATGGTGCTACAGAGGTTTAGAAAGTACATGAGAATACTATAATTGGAGAGATCGGGAGAGGTTTCAAAGAGAAGGTCACCGTATTAGTCTGTTCTCACATTGCTATAAAGAACTACATAGACTGGGTAATTTGTAAAGAAAAGAGGTTGAATCCACTCAGAGTTCCACAGGCTGTAAAGGAAGCGTGGTTGGGAGGCCTCAGGAGACTTACAATCATGGCAGAAAGAGAAGGGGAAGCAAGGACATTTTACCATGGCAGCAGGAGAGACAGAGAGAGAGAGCCAAGGGGAGGTGCCACACACTTTTAAATCATCAGATCTCATGAGAACTCACTCGCCATCATGAGAATAGCAAAGGGGAAATCTGCCCCCATGGTCCAGTCACCTCCCACCAGATCCCTCCCCAGCACTGGGAATTACAATTCAACATGAGATTTGACTGGGGACACAGAGCCAAACCATATCAGTCACCTGTGAGATGAGTTAAGAGAGCAATAGGATGAATGCTGAGATGGGTTGTGCTGTTCAAGACTGGAGAGATGGATAAGCAAAGATCTGCAAGTAAAAAAGTGAAGGGACAATGCCAGAAGGTATTAGGTTGAGTCCTAGCAGGAAATTACATGGAAAAGAAACGCTGATGCCAATTAAGGAGAATCTTGCATGCTATGGAATTTGGGCTTAATTTAAAAAGTAATGTGAAGCTACTGAGGTTGTATGAGCAGGGAAGTGATGCGATCAGGACAGTGCTTGAAGGTTAGTCTTGCAACAAATTAACGTTGAAGAAACTGATGAATAGGGGCCACCCCAAAATCTGGGCACTCTATGTGGGTGGACAGCCCAAGAATGCATGGGCTGGGAAGTGTGAGCACATTTGATGGGAGCAAAACAGATGGACTCAAGGTGATCCATTAAAGACTGTATAAAGGAAGTGTGGGAGAGGAAGGCACCAACATTAAATAAACTTGATCAACTGATAAGAAAGATAACAGTATCATTACGAGAAGGTGAAAATTGCAGGGGAAGGCGGTTTGAGTAGGGACAGTGGGGGATGAGTTTGCTACGTGTTTGTTGTGTTTGGGGTGCCTGGGATGCATTTTATAGGAGATATTCAGCAAGATAGTTGAGAACATAGGAGAAAAGTTAATGCTAGGCCTGAGACTGGAAAGCAATCACCAAAGTCACTCGCTACAGTCATGCAGGAGTCAGGGTGAACTGTCCACACAGTCCATGCATAACACCACACCTGGTATTTAAGGACTTGTAAAGGTCGTAAAAAGCTGTTTGTCCTCAAATATAATGGGAGCAGAAGGTACACACCCAGAACATTATTATGAGCAGATATAAACAAATATACAAAAGATAAAATACGTATCAACCGCATCAGTAAGTAAAAAGTAGCCTATTGGAGTTGTTTGGAGGTCTGTTTCTCCATAGGATTGCCACATTAATAATAATATTACTACAGGCTAATTCTCTTGGAGCTATATTTGTCTTTTTCTGGAATTTGATAAAGTGCTGAATCTGGCAGTGCTTGTCCAAGTAAAACCAACTCCATGCAGCTTTACACCAGCTCTGTCACCCAGCCCCCAAAATGATTAATAAATAAAATACCCTTGGAATCTGTGCACTAGGACTTCTACTGATAAAGTGGCATACTTCAGAAAATGGATGACAGCATATCAGCACTTTCTTTGCTAAGATGTTTTAACATGTCATCAAGAGAAGGTGTGTTAAGTGGAACCATGATACTATCACTTTCAAAAAAACCCATCTCTGTTTCCTGAATCTTTCATGGTGTGAACTGAATGATATGATGGGAAGCTGCATTTCTGAGCCCTCATCTTCTAAAAAGAAATACTGTCCTGGAGGTTCTAACCAGGACAATTAGGTGATAAAAAGAAATAAAAGGCATCCAGAGAAAAAGGGAAGAATTAAAACTATCTCTATTTGCAGATATGTGGTCCAGCATATAGAAAATCCTATGAAATACAGTTTTGAAATATTAGAACTAATAAATAAACTCAGCAAAGACACAGGATACAAGAACAATGTACGAATCAGTTGTAGTTTTACACACTGCTGTTACTGTTTATGTCACCATAGAATTAAAATGTTGAAGCCCTAACCCCTAATGTGATGAGATGCTTTTGGAGGTAAACCTTTGAGAGGTAGTTAGGTTTAGATGAAGTCATGAGAGTGGTGCTCTCATGATGGGATTAGTTCCTTTATAAAAAGGGGAAGAAACATGACATAGCATGTCTGTCTGTCTGTCTGTCTCTCTCTCTTTCTCTCTCTCCCTCTCCAAGTTCACACACAAAGAAGAGGTCATGTGAACCATCTGCAAGCCAGGAAGAGGGCCCTCACCAAGGACAGAAACTTCTGGTAACTTGATCTTGGACTTCCCAGCCTCCAGAACTGTGAGAAATAAATGTCTGTTGTGTAAGCCACCCAGTTGATGGCATTTTGCTATAGAAGCCTGAACTGACTAAAACAACTAGTAATCAACATTCCAAAAATGAAATTAAGAAAACAATTTAATTTAGAATAGCATCAAAAAGGAATAAAATAATTAGAAATAAATTTAACAAAAGAAGAGCAAGATTTGTACACTGAAGATCACAAAAGATTGTTGGCAGAAATTAAAGATCTAGGACTGAGCACAATGGCTCATGCCTGTAATCCTACACTTTGGGAGGCTGAGACAGGCAGATAACTTGAGCTCAAAAGTTCAAGACCAGCCTGGGCAACATGGAAGAAACCCATCTCTACAAAAAATACAAAAATTAGCTTGATGTGATAGTGTGTGCCTGTAGCCCCAGCTACTTGGGAGGCTAAGGTGGGAGGATGGCTTGAGCCCAGGAGGTGAAGGTTGCAGTGAGCCAAGATCATGCCACTGCACTCCAGCCTAAGTGACAGAGCCTGACCTGATCCCAAAACAAAAACAAAAACAGAGGAAATTAAAGATCTAAATGAATAGAAAAACATCCCACATTCATGAATCTGGAGACTTAATATTGTTAACATGGTAATACTCCCCAACCTGATCTACATATTCAATACAATCTCTATTAAAATTTCACTTGTCCTTATTTGCAGAAATTGACAAGCTAATCTTAAAATCCATATGTGAATGTGAGAAACCTAGAATAAATAAAACAACCTTGAAAAAGAAGGACACTGTTGGGGGACTCACTATCCCTGATTTTAAAACTTACTACAAAGCTATAGTAATCAAAATAGTGTGGTACTAGCATAAAAACACTTAGAATAATGAAATTGAGAGCCCAGAAATAAACTTTTAAATTTATAATCAACTGATTTTATTACAAAGGTGCCAATATGATTCAATGGGAAAAGACTGTTCCATTAAATTGTAATGGGGCAACTGGATATTCACATGCAAAAGAATAAAACTGGATCCCTATCTCATACAATATACAAAAATTAACTCAAAATAGATCATTTGTCTAAGCTAAAGAGCTAAAACTATAAAACTTTTAAAAGAAACATAGGCATAAATCTTTCTGACCTTTGGTTAGGCAATGGATTCTAAGATGTGACACCAAAAGGGAAGCAACAAATGAAAAAACAGATAAGTTGGACTACATCAAAATTAAAAATTTTCATACTTTAAGGAACACTTGTCAAAAAAGTGAAAAGACAACCCACAGAATGGGGGACAATGTTTGTAAATCATGTACTTAATAAGGGACCTCTATTTGGAATAAAGAAGCCTTACAACTCAGTAATAAAAAAATAAGAATGCAATTTTAAAATGAACAAAATATTTGAATAGGCATTTTTGCAAAGAAGATAAACAAATGGCTGACAAGCACTTGAAATGATGCTCAGCCTCATTATCCATCCAGGAAACACAAATCAAAACCACAAAGAGGTACCAGCTGCACACACTGGGATTACTAACACCAAAAGGATAGACAATAACAAGCATAGCGAGGATGTGGAGAAACCGTAACCCTCATACCTGGCTGGGACTATAAAATCATGTGGCCACTTTAAAAACTAGTTTGGCATTTCCTCACCTAGTTTAAGCATAATTACTAAATAACCCGGCAGTTCCACTCCTCGGCACATACAAGAGAATTGAAGACAAATCACAGCAGCATTATTCCTAATAGCCAAAAAGTGGAAAGAACACAATACCCATACTGATGAATGGATCTACAAAACATGATTGTTGGATCACATTGAAATATGATTTGGCAATTAAAAATAAATGAAGTACTTATACAGGTTACAAAGTGAATAAGCCTTGAGAACATTGTGCTAAGTGAAAAATCCAGTCACAAATGGCCACATATTATATGATTCCATTTATATGAAATGTTCAGAATGGTCATATTCATAGAGACAGAAACTGGATTAGTTGTCAACTAAGACTGGGAGGTCATGGAAATAGGAGCATGATGGCTTAATGGGTTCAAGGTTTCTTTTATAGAGGACATAAAATTTTGTGATCCACACTCAAGCTGGCTGGCAGCTGTTTCTGTTGAATCAAGCCCAGAGGCAATGAAGAGACAACTCATCTATATTGCTTCCATTGCTCAGTGAAGGAAATTCACATTATAATAATGGAATGCCACAGGAGAACAGGTCTGATATGGAAGACAAAATATTGATATAAACCCTCTTCTGCAGTATGGTTATGCAAGGGAATTTGTTCAATTGATAATCACCCACACCCACAGTCAGTCTTGGTTTCTATAATGACAAGCAGAAATAGTTGTTATGGTTAAGAAAACTTGGTCACTAGGATCAACTTGAAAAGGCTTAGTTGGATGATAATGCTTGCAACGTTAAAGCAAAATGACAACACCTGTCCTTAAGTATTTATTGTATATTACCTAAAATGTATCCTGGGGATGTGGGGCTCAGGCCCTAGGAGAATGGCTCTGGTCCTTTGGTATAACAGTAGAGAGAGCTGGGGGAATCTGGCCCTAAAATGGTCTGGCGTCAGGGGAGGGGCTGAGAACTGAGCCTGGACTCCTCCTTCCCTCCTTGCTCCTCCATCCTCGAAATCTCACCACTCCTCTTCGTTCTTTCTAGAGCATCCTCCCAGGGAAAGGATCAGGTTAAGATAAGCAACCATCTAGGGCACAAAATTTAAGGGGATAGGACATGCATTTTCAGGTCTGTACCAACCCCATGGGCCTAGGAGTGCGTATGCTGCCCTTGTTCACCAGACACATCTGGAAGGGAGACCTACACGGGCTCTAGAAGCTGCTCGGTGCTATGGGTTAGAAGTGTTGGGGTTCTGGGGTACCCAGCGATAGAGGGATGCCAGCATGGTGGGCATATCCCTTGGCCCATTAAAATCATCACCTCAGGAAGTAGGTCATGGCAGGAGCAACAGAAGCAAGGCTAAGTGGCCCCGCGAGCTTGGACTCTGATGACTAAATTGGCTTGGCAGACATACATGTGGCTAGGAAATGCAAAAAGAGATGCTTGGCATAAGTAATTTGGGAAATTGGAATTCAAACAACAATAACTTAGCTTTGATGAGTTTAAACAGGGGAGGGATGTGGTCAGAATGCTTTACAAATAAAAGAATCTGTTCCTTAAAGTAGCACCCAACTTCCTGGGGAAATGATTCAGATTTTAGATTTTCTAAAATATTGAAATGACAAAATCACACCAACAAGATTGCCTCTCTTGGTACATTAAAATAGCACAGAATATCAGAGCACTGAAAACTGGCATTGCCATTTCTAGGTAACGAGGGGGAGGCATCCTGAGAGCAGGAAATGACGTTTTCTTCATCTCTGGGGAGGCCACAGAGCACAGCAGAGCAGCTGGCTCATTGTCTTCTGAATGAACAAAATCAGAATACCAGTTCAAACACAGAATCATAAAGCTCCCACACAGGAGTGTAGACGGTTCACATCTAGAAACATTTGCCGCGTAAATGAAGTTTATTTGTGTCAAAGAGGCAATGTGAAAAGAGTAAGGGCCAGACCACCTCTTAAACTTGGTGACCTCAACACATATGCTCTCTCCTGAAGTCTTAATAAAATGTTTAAAGACAAGTTACATAAACCCAAAAGGACAAAATGCACTGGAAATATTGTGAAGGGGTAACAAGAAAATTTGGGGAAATGGAAAGGAGATGCAGATGAGTGAGTGCTAAGCACTTAACAGGAGAGAAAGCTGAAACCTTGTACCTCTCCGGGAGAAACCCAAAAGAAGTCAGTGGGTTCACACTGGAAACACCTCAAGGCTCCTTCGGGGTTAAAGGCCCACCATTTAGAAAGGTGGTGGTATCCCTGAAGGCAGTGGGGTTGGCTCAGGGAAAGACTGCATGAGTAATAGCTGAGTTTCCACCCTCCACAATCATTTCAACTTGTTAGGATTCTATAATTTGCTCCCTCAGCCAGAAGACATGCAGGCACCAATGTAGTTTGAGGAGGAAGGTGCATTTTGAAACTGGTATGGGCCGGGCACGGTAGCTCTCATGTGCAATCCCAGCACTTTGGGAGGCTGAGGCAGGTGGATCACTTGAGGCCAGGAGTTCGAGACCAGCCTGGGCAAGATGACAAAACCCTGTCTCTACTAAAAATACAAAAAATTAGCCAGGTGTGGTGGTGTGTGCCAGTACTTGGGAGGCTGAGGTGGGATGATTGCTTGAGCCCAGAAGCCAGAGGTTGCAGTGAGCTGAGATCGTGCCACTGTCCTCCAGCCTGGGTGACAGAGTGAGACCCTATCTCAGGGTGGGCGGGGTGGCAGAGAAAGAAAAGAAAAAGAAAACAGGTATGTTAAATAGAAGTCCATGTGTTGAATCCTGAGCCCTCCAGCCTCATTCTCCTGCTCAGAATATGGCAGCCAGACTTGAGATCAGAACATCCCTCAAAAAAAAAAAAAAAATTAGGAAAAAAATTCTAATAATCACAGGCATTTGAAGCCCCATAGCAGGCCACCATCGAATCACCCACCCATCGCATAGAACTTCCTATCCTCTTTTATAGTGCCTTGCTTCTATGAAAGAAGGAACAGTCAAGGTTAGCAGGCAGTTAGGGACAATCTCCAACATAAAACACAGAGGAAGAAACAAAGAAAATGAAGCTATTTGTGGGAAGCAGAGACAGTGTAGAAAACAGAAGAACAATGTTATAAAACTTACAATTATTATCTTGAGGAATTAGAGAAAAATCTTGGAAACAAGAGCAAAATCTTATAAAAAAGGAACAATTGGAGAACAAAGAGAACATTTTAAAAGTTCAATAGACAGATGGGGAAAGTTGAAGAAATTCCTTTACACATTGAATAAAGAAAGAAAGATATAGAAATTAGAAATAATAAGAAAATTAAAGAATTATCCAGGCAGTGTAATGTCTGTTTAATGGGAATTTAGAAAGCAAGAACAGAGAAAATGGA
The DNA here is from genome assembly GCA_963574635.1 of Cheracebus regulus. Lineage (NCBI taxonomy): Eukaryota > Metazoa > Chordata > Mammalia > Primates > Pitheciidae > Cheracebus > Cheracebus regulus. The sequence continues at coordinate 2,285 of CAUYQU010102980.1, read as the reverse complement.
ATGAAAGACTTTTTTTAAAGGAGTTTTATATGAAAATTCTCAGAACTAAAGCACATAAATCTTTGGACTGAAAGAGCTCTGGAGGACCCAGTATAATGAATGGAAAATATCCACCTCAATAACAGTAGGGATACAATGAAGATATGAAATTCTTTGAGAAATAATGTATAAGGAATGAAGAATTAGAATGACAGTAGATTTTTCAAAAAAAAAATGCAAACTAAAAGATAGTAATGTTTTCAAAATCAGAGTGAGAATGACGTTCAACCTAGAATTCAATACCCAGACAAATACTGATCAAGTGTAAGGGTAGGATAAGACATTAAAGAGTACAAAAGAAATTCTCTCCCATGCCTCTTTTCTTTGGAGGACATGAAAGGATGTGCTCCAGGTAAACACAGAATCATAAAGAAGAAGAAATAACAATTGGAACACAGTAAAGAGGTAAAGGGAAGTCTCATTATCAGAACTTGCAATCAATTAAAAGAACAATCAGTTTAGCTCAGAGCAGGAGGATAAGGAGCTTAAAGTAAAATGTATCCAAGAAAAAAAAACGAATTTATAAATATAGTTTGTCTTACTACATTAAGAGGAATTTTATAATTCTGCCTGAAAGGTTAGGAATAAACTAATAATGGCACATAAAACAACATTCTTGGAAAAAATTAAAACATGTTCAATACGAGAATTGAGATGATGGTTAGAAATGGCCTAATTGTGAACAACATTTATATAACCATAACAGTGATAAAGGATTTCATTGCAAATCATTATATAACAATGTAAGGAATGCAAATGTGGGTAGGTGGGTGTGAATGCTGTAGGCAGGGGTATAAAACTGTTTCTATTAGATAGTAAATAAGGGTGCTACACTTTTTGATAGTATGAATCAGGGATGAGGCCGGGACTGCTCTTTTTCATTTTATATCTCGTAGTACAGTTGTCTCCTTTATCCATGGAGGGCGTGTTCCAAGATTCCCTCAGTGGATGCCCAGAACCATGGACAGTACCAAGACTTACATATATTGGCATACCTCAGAGATATTATGAATTTGGTTCCAGGCCACGGTAATGAAGTAAAAATTGCAATAAAGTGAGTCACACAAATTTTGGTTTCCTAGTACATACAAATTTAGGTTTATACTCTATTCTAGTCTATTAAGTGTGCAATAGCATTATGTCTACAAAAATGTATGTATCTTACTTGAAAAAATATTTTATTTCTAAAAAATGCTAATCATCTGAGTATACAGCAAGTTACAATCTTTTTGCTCATGAAGGGTCTTTCCTTGATGTTGATGGCTGCTAACTGCTCAGGATGGTGGTTGATAAAGGTTGGGGTGATTGTGCCAATTTTGTAAAATAAGACAGCAATGAAGTTTGCTGCACTGATTGACTCTTCCTTTCATAAAAGATTTCTTTGTAACATGTGATGCTGTTTGATAGCATTTTACCCATAGTAGAATTTGAGTTAATCCTCTAAAATCCTGCCACTGCTTTATCAACTAAACTTACGTAATACCCTAATTCTTCTGTTGTCATTTCAAAAGTGTTCACAGCATCTCCAGAGGAGTACTTTCCAACTCAAGAAACCACTTTATTTGCTTATCCATAAGAAGCAACTCCTCATTTTTTCAAGTTTATAATGAGATTGCAGCAATTCAGTCACATCTTTCAGCTCCACTTCTAATTCCAGTTCTCTTCTACTTCTACCACATCTACAATTACTTCCACCACTGAAGACCTCAACCCTCAAAGTCACCTATGAGAGTTGGAATCAACTTATGCCAAACATCTGTTAATAATTTGACTTCCTCTCATGAATACAAATGTTCTTTATGGCATCTAGAATGATGAATCCTTCCTAAAAGCCTTTCAATTTACTTTGCCAAGATCAATCAGAGAAGTCACTACATATGACAGCTATCACCTTATAAAATACATTTCCTAAATAATAAGACTTGAAAGTCAAAATCACTCCTTGATCCATGGGCTTCAGAACAATGTTGTGTTAGCAACCATTGAAAAAACACATTAATCTCCTTGTACATCTCCATCAGAGCTCTTAGGTGAACAGGTGCATTGTCAATGAGTAGTAATTTTTTTTTTTTTTGAGACAGAGTCTCGTACTGTTGCCCAGGCTGTAGTGCAGTGGCACAATCTTGGCTCACTGCAATCTCCACCTCCTGGGTTCAAGCAATTCTCCTGCCTCAGCCTCCCAAGTAGATGGGACTACAGGTGTGCGCCAACACGCCCAGCTAATTTTTTGTATTTTTAGTAGAGAT